>PVLC010008394.1:0-58565 GCA_004027655.1 Graphiurus murinus | reverse complement strand
GTACTGGGGATTGAACTCAGAGGCGTTCTACCTTCGAGCTACACCCCCAGGCCTATTTTTTACTCTTTATTTTGAAACCGAGTCTCACTAAGTTGCGGAGTGCCTCACTAGGTAGCTGAGGCTGGCCGCGAACCCGGATCCTCCGGTCTCAGCCTCCCGAATGCTGGGATTACAAGCGTGCGCCACCACGCCCGGCTCATAGAGAATTCTAAGTCAAGGGAATTCTAAGTCAAGGCAAAATTTCACATTTTAAAAGAGAAACTGACCATTCTAGTGCCCAAGAAATTATCTACTTCTTGTATAAAATTCTGTCACTCTATTACTCCTTCCTGGCATGCCATATGCCAGTCAGATCAAATTTCTTCAAGAAAGAAACAATTATAAATCAAATGATCAGCAACATAAAGAACCCATCACATGAAATAAAAATGAATAAACAATGAAGTCTCCTGCTATTTGTAAAATTGATTGAATAAGAAAAAAGAAAAAGAGGAGAAGCAATTATTATTGCAGACACTGATCTCCCATAATTCTAATGACCCTAAGTAAGTATTAGTACACTCTCAAATTGATACACATAGAACACATAGAAGCAATAGGTTAGGAAGTCTACATTATTTTCAGCCAATGAGTGAGTGGTAGAGATTGGATTTCCACTCAAATCCTCAATTCTCTTTGTTTTATAAGGTCTGCTTTTATTCATTGTGGTGTTTCATTTTGTTTTTTTCTCTTTTTTTTTTTTTTTTTTTGTAACAGGATCTTTCTAAGTTACTGAGGATCTTGCTAAGTTGCTGAGGCTGATCGTGAACCTGAGATCTCTTATCTCAGACTCCCAATTACTGGAATTACAGGTGAGCATCACCATGTCCAGCTTATTTTCCATGTTTTAACACTGAAGGGGCTCTGTAGAAGCTGAGAGTCAAATGGAATGTATGACTTGGCCAGAGTTACATGACTAGTAAAAGTTGGTTATGGGATTTGAATCTGAGTCCTCATGCTTCACTACTTTCAATGACAGTGATTCAGACATCCTTAGACTTCCCTTTTGTGGGATAAAGTAGCATCTCAGAAAAAGGTAAGTTTGGAGTTTCCATACTATATGTCAATATGGAATATTGAGTGGGCAGTAAAACTAGCAAATTGGTTACTGTGGAAAAGCTGTATATCAAATGGACCATGACATATTTACCCAAATAATCTATAGGAAATAGTGAGTTCTTCCATCTCTAAGAGTAATTTAAGAAACAACCCATGACGGGGACATAGAAGGAAGCTCCAAATAATGTGTTCTATTTTTTCTGTTGTATTTTTCAAGGTATCTTGGCTGACCTTAACCAAGGAACCTCAGACTATCTCTATCTGGATGTGGTGTATGATAGAGCTTTCTGCCCATGGATATTGTCTCTCCATATTCTAGCTGAAACCAAATGAATCAGGTATGTGGAAAGAAAAATTCTATTAATCAGAGAAAACTCTGAAAAAAATGAGGATGCCTGTCAACGTTGGCTTCAGCATTGGCCCATGTCTCATTCAATTGACCTCTTTCAACTGCAGCTCTTCACTTCCATCCTTATTCTACCTATATAGATATTGCCCTACATTCCACTCATAGTTTCAGGAGTTCAACAGTAAAAGTTTGCAATATGTTTCAAAAATATAAAGTTTTAAATATTAAGAAGTTCTTTAATATTTGAAAGTGTCAGTTGCTTTATCTACCATGCACAGCTAATACTTTTGCCCATTTCATAGTTTTGTGAAGGTCTGAGGAAATAATACAATACATGAAGAGACCTTAGTACAACTCCTAATGTGTAATGAGTGTTTTATATGCTAACCATGCTCTTTTATCATTAATATGACAGCATTCCTCAAATATAAGTTTTTAAAATAATATAATTCTACTAGTAGGATTTTGTGAATATATATTTCTGAGTCATTCCTATATTAGTGCCCTTTCCATTCAACTATCTGAGGAGAGAGAGAGAGAGAGAGAGAGAGAGAGAGAGAGAGAGAGAGAGAGATTGTGTGTGTGTGTGTGTGTGTGTGTGTGTGTGTGTGTGTGTGTGTGTGTGTGAAAGTTACTGGGGATTGATCCCAGAGGAATTCCACCTCCAAGATATACCCCTAAATATTTTATTTTATTTTTTGGAAACAAGTTATTGCTAGGTTGCTGAGAGTCTCATTAAGTTGCTAAGGTTGGCTTTGAACAAATATCAGGATTATAGTCATGCACCACCACGCACAACTTAGCTACAGAAATTTTAAAACTTAACTTCAAATGTTTTACATTGTTCCCATTGAGAAGTGCAGTCCATATCCCCTTTCTTTATGTTCTAAGTGGACTTCTGAATATATCCACCAATGGAATATGGCAGATATATGGTTATGTGATGTAGTCCAAGGCTAGGTCTTAGAAGGACATGCAACTCCCTCCTGGCTTGCTGGAGCACCCTCTCTAGGAGTTCTGATTTGCCATATAAGAACCACACTACCTTGAAACCACACAATAGAAAAGCAGTGTGCACATTCTAGTCAACAGTCGCAGAGGACTCTCTTCTTGTGGCCATAACTGCCAAGAAGCTGCTAAATGATACCAGGTTTTAAGCATGCAAGTCACTCCACCTGGACATCTGAGTCATGTCAGCTGAGGCCCAAGACATGGAGACATGCCTTGTAAAATGTTTATAGTGCTTGGCTTAGGGGTATTTTTTATAATAGTAGATGATCAGAACATTAGCATTGTAGTAAAGAATGGGAACAAAAAAGGTAGAATAACAACTATTCTTAACCTGGAACCTGTGCATGATAATATATCTTACCAAAGGGCAAAATTTGTCACTTATATATCAACAGAGGAAGCAATGAAAAATCTTGCTGTAGATTGAATCTTTATTGAGGAAGAGCCTTACTCTCCCCACTCCTCCAAACATGCCTCTTGGAATCATCTCATCTTACGATGGGCAAGATGTTCACTTTCAAGTGTTACAAACTCAAATAAGACAAGTTTGAATCTAACAAGGGGATTTATTGACTTATATGCCTAGGAAGAATAATAGACTATCACAGAGAATCAAAGAGCTGCAGGAAATGGGCTTGTTTTCAGGAGACCCGGTTCCCCAGAACTATCTCATTCTCACTCCACCATATTTGATCTCTGACTGTCTCTGCTTGGTTTCACTCAAATATTCAAGATGGTAACCAATGTCCTCACTCCTCCAGGCAACAATATCAGCAGAAGAAACTCTTCCCAGTGCCATTTAACAAGCCTTCAAAAGACTTGTGAGTTGACTTGCTGGGGTTACATTCCTACCCCTTGTGCCAATTGTTGTGTCAGGATGGGGTGCAATGATTAACTTAGCCTCAGAGACATGAAATCCTTGTCCTGGGGTCTACAAGGAAGGGTTGATGGACTCATTAGGGGTACACACAATCTGAGAAAAGACTTCTAAAAGACAGAGGATAGTTTGTTTGGAAGAAGGAGGTGTGATAGGAAGTCAAAAATCTGGTAGCAACCCTAATGTGCTTCACTTTTTCATCCATAAGTAAAGAGAAAATTTGGTCACAGTGTGTAATGTTTGGCTCAGGAAGAATACAGTGTTAAAATTCCATAAAGTGTAACATTTTGGAAAACTGTACTATATTTACCTCATATAATCCTTAAACTCTATACTGTATTTAAATAATTAAGCAAGTAAGGACAAGCTGTTTATTTGAAAAAAAAAATGTTACTGTGGAATTATTAGAAGGAATTACAAAGCAAAATAAAGTTGTTAAATTTGTTTATTTTAATTTTCTTTTAAAAATTGTACCCCCTAAAATTAGATTCTAATGCAGTTTTATTAAAAACCAAACAAACCTTTCTAAATACAATCAAGAAACATTCTTCTATATGTTATTCATAAAAAAATTCTTTATAAGTCCAGGAATAATTTTGTGTAGAAATTTTTGTCCAAATGCTTGTAAACATTTATTGCATATTATAGAAGGGGAACATATGATTGGAAAGCAGTTCTGATATGAATTAAAATGCCCTGGGCACTGAATTTAGAAAGATCTGAATTCATCTCTTACTGTGACCTTCATCCAGGTCTTTTGCCTCTTTGAATCAGCTTCATCTTTTGTTTAGGGGAATCATAATGCAGTCCTGGCAATTTTGAGTAAACAATTATATCAAGTCAACTCAGTTGATTGCTTATGTCAAAATGTTGGTTAGGGGTTGGCTTAAAGAAGCAGAAAAAAATTAAAAACCACATTTCTTAGATCCTTTCATGGACCATATACAACCAAAATTTTTAAAAAATAGAATGTTATTAGGATAGAGCTTCATTTACTTACTTACAGCCAATAGATGCTTTATTGCTACAAGGGCAGAATTGAGTACTTTGGGACCAACTGAATGGACTGCAAAGCCCAAAATATTTATTACCTAGTTTATTTTAAGAAAAACTGTAATCCTTGCTCATATTCCAACTCTTTTAGAGAGGGAATTCTTGTGCACCCTTATTATATAGCACTGCACCCTTATTCTAGAAACTCTCATGAGTATTTGATGAGAGCGAGTGGGATAGGGATTGATCTCAGGGGCATTCTTCCTCTGAGCTTCCCCCAGGCCTTTCTTTATTTTACTTATTTATCTGTCTTATTTTGAAACAAGCTCTTGCTAAGTTGCTGAAGGTTTCATTAAGTTATTAAGGCTAGACTCAAACCTTCAATCCTCCTGTCTCAGCCTCCCACTTACTTGAATTACAGACATATACCTCATCCAGCCTAGCACAGATTTTTGATCACCTATTTTTTCAAGATAAACTCTTCAGAAAAAAGTCTAAAGGACTTTAAAGTTAGATTATTGCTTCATCAATGACTATGCAGGAGTTCCCAGTCTTTTTTTTTTTTCTTCTGTCCTCCCAAATCTCACTATTTGAAATAGATAGTATTAATGAGCTCACTGTATGAACTTATTATTCAGAAGCTCTTTCTTTGTCACTAAAATCTATGCTAGAGTGAATGGAAGGATGCATAAGTTTGGGTTGAAGGACCATTCATTTTTCTTGGGAGAAAAACTATTAGTGAAAATGACCTGAGAAAATGAGCACTGAATTTGCAAAGTTGGGAAGTATTTATTTGAGGAGTCACTGTATCTTCTTCTGGAGGTGATCAGCTAACCTAAAAGACACAAAGTTTTAGGCTGTTAGGGCAGCTGCTCAAGAGAATTCTCTTCCTCACTCTGTAGACAAAAGCTGAAAGATTTGCCGAATATTCAAGGCATTGACTATTAAAGATTTAATTACGATTTTTTCCTATAATATAGTGCCTGAGTCATGCACAGAGCAGAAGACAACACAGGAAACCATAAAGACTGTGAAAAATTTCCATAGAGTGACCCAGTGCAAGAGGTCAAAGTGGTCTGTGGACAGAGAATGAGAAATGTGTGCATGGATGTCTTTACCTGTACTAGCTTGTACCTAACAAAGATGTGTAATTACAGTGCACCAAATAAGGGAAAGATGAAAAAAAAAAAGGATTTGTTAAAGTTACACCAGGAGATTTTTGATCTACGTAATGGGGAGACCATTTCTATTAAAGTGGCAGAAACAGCTAAGAAAAGAAATTGTCTACAGAGAGCTACAGGAAAAAGGCTGAGTCATGATCTTCAATAGCAGGACCAGTGCAAAGGAGTTTGCTGTAGATGACTAAACAGGTTTGGGCTTAGAGAAGTGTAGTATTCTCCTGTGTGGTCTCAGCCTTCTGTAGCCCGAATGTGATGTTGATAGCGAAAATCCTGATTCGGTTATGAGGCCAAAGCTAATCAGAGAGAAATGTGAGCATGGGAGCTTCATTTTTGACCATGAATCCTAGGGACAGGGCTGGGCAAAATTATTTCTTGAGGGTGGTTAGGAATAAAAGTACTCAGTATGGGTAATAGTGAGAAGGATTATAGATGAGAATAATGAGAATTGCAAGCTTAAGTCCAAGGAGTGAAGTAAGACTTTAAACAAGAAGATGTGGTTGAGAAGGTCTTAGCAGGTGTTAAGAAGGTCAGGAATCATACCAAACCTGAACTATGCTTAAAACTGGGTATAGTCTTTAAAATAATGGGGACAGGACAACTGACATAAAAGCCTAGGATTTAATGCACACTTAAAGCAATTCAAACCACTTAATTTGCCTATTTAGTCAATACCTGGTAATGTATATTTCATTTAATCTTCCTAAAAAGTCCTTTTTGTACTTTATTTCTAGGAGTGTTGCAGAAGAAAGATTGTTCCAGATATCTGAGAGGAGGATAAAATCATGGACACCTCAATAAAGGATAAATAGATATACTTTACAGCACAAGCCTCTCAGCACTGAGGTATACACCTGGTTCTCCACAATTTGATTTATGAATTGGTTAATCTGTTCTTGCAGTGGGCTTCTTCTACATGGATCTGATAAATCTGTTATGTTAACAGCATCCAGTTAGTACCAGCTGTTTCTAATACTTATGTACTTCATACCTTGTAAGTCTGTTCCCTTTAAACTTAGAACAAACAGCAATCTTAGCAACTCTGTGTTGCAAAAACCAGAATTGGCTATGTAGGAGCATTCTGGGTAGGATGGCTAACACATCTTTATCCACGTGTCTAACAGCATCTGGGAGCATTTTGTTTTTCATTAAAGATGTAGGTCACTTGATTATTCTATGGTTCGTTGCCTTAGAAAATATTTCTAAATAAAAATAACCAACAAAAAAAACCTCTCAAAATACCAAAACATTTCTAGGCAATCCTTTATTAAAATGATTTCAGCAGCCAAGAATTTAGAGAGATCAACTCTCAAATCAACATAGAACTGCTGTATTTGGGCCAAGCGGATTTAAATACTAATTGACAATATGGCAAAGACTAAGTAAAATAAACTTCTAAAACAAAATCATTGAATTTAATTCTCCAAAGCTACTGCCATAGTTAAATTTGATCATGTAAAATTCATGTTCAAAAATACTTTAAAGGAAAGTGCTGTAGTCATCACTTGCCTTTCTCTTTACCCATTAGCTTTCAAAAAACAATTCCAAAACTATTTTTACTCATAAATTTCGGTTTATTCTCCTAAAGAGAGCAGAAATTTCCCTTTAGTTTTTCACTGCTTGATTAGGATAAATTTGAAGCTGGAAGAATTTTATGTGAAAACAATTGTAAAATTTTATAACCAAAAAATGCTAAAATATAAAATTAATACTTGCAAAGGCTAGGGTTAAATATGGAATTACATCCTAAAATAAGTTTTCAAAACTCAAAAGCCTTTGGGAGATAGCCTTAAGTATGTGATATAGTGAGACTGGAAGCAATACAGAGAGGAAATTTAAAAATGACACTTTTAAACCATCATGAGAAAACAAGGTTGAGGTCCACTGTATCTTGAATATCGGTAATATTTGGTATAACTGAGAACATATGTTTCATTGTGTTGCTGTAGATAAATATTATTAGCTATTATTTGATTCCTTATTTAGAGCATACCACAACATTATCTGTCTGTCCAGGTCAATATCCTCTACATATTGATAATCTTGCCTTCTATGCCTTCATCCAAGATAAAACCAATAATGTTATATAGAACAAGACTAAGTATAAAACCCTGTTTTATTTGCATCATTAGCACCCATCTTCGAAATTGCCTTCACTCTTTTCATTCAATATTCTTTGGGTATGTTATTATCTCTCTATAATAAGCCTGTATTATTTTCATCATTGGGTTATTAAAGAACGAGCATCTTTTGATTTTGACATATAAAAGAAAGTATTTACTACTTTGATAAGTTTTGGCTCCAACACAGTGGACTGAAATAGCATTTGCTTGGTAAATGTAATCCTAACTTTGCTGCCAACTAATTTGTATATGAGTATGGACAAGTCATTGAATCAGTGTGATTTCCACTTCCCTTAAAGGTACAGTAACACCCTCTCTCCATCCATGGATGACACATTCCAAGACTTCTAGTGGATGTCTGAAACTGTGTGTACTACGAAGTCCTCTGTGTGTGTGTGTGTGTGTGTGTGTGTGTGTGTGTGTGTGTGTCCTATGCACACATATATCATATAAAGTTTAATTTATACATAAGCAGTGAGAGATTAACAATTAATAATAAAATGGAACTATTATAAGAGAATGCTATAGTAAACATTAGGGGAATGTGATTTATTTAAAAATATCTTATTGTGCTATACTTCCCTCTTTTCCTTGATATGATGTAAGATAATATTTAAAGGAAGAAATTATAGCTTCTCTTTGAGTATCTGAATTACTAGCATTACAAATATTGCTCGTTGGAGGCCATTATTAACTAAGAATTACCTGGACATAACCATTATGATACTATGACATGTGATCTGATAACCAAGGCAACTACTAAGTGAGTGACTGGAAGGTAGTTCATACACTGTGGATACATTGGGCAAAGTGATAATTCACATGAGGGTGAGGGAAGAGTGGGATGACTCAAGATTTCATCATGCTATCAGAATGGTGAGCACTTTTAAATGTATGGGTTATTTCTAGAATTTTCCACTTAATATTTTCAGACAGAAGTTGAATGTGAGTTCCTAACACCATAGAAAGGAAACTTTGGTAAGAGAGGATTACTGCAAAATGAGGAACTTGAACTAGGCAATACCCAAGATTCCTTTCCGCTTGCTCACTCTAAATGTAAGAAATAGTATTATTGTTACATATTCCATACAAGTAAGTATTTACTACAATGAAATGATTTTAAACCTGCTAGATTTCCAACAGTCAGAGGCTGAATTGGGTGAACTAATGCTTCCTTCTTTAAGCAGATGTTATGCTGGTTATATCAAACTTGGAAAACACAAAGTCTCAAGTGAAATAAATTTCTCAAAAATGTCAGCACTTACACAGTGAATTCACTTTGAGCCCAAGAGGAGGGAGAGGTTAGTCCAACCAAACTGTAGTTGAAATGAAGCTGCACATGGCTTCTTACCATGAAAGAACCCCTCTATGGTAATGGCAAGGCTGTGGGATGATGTCATCCTAATGGCATTCACTTTGTGGCAGGAGAGTATGCATTCAGCTTGCCAACTGGAACATCCAGTTCAGTTAACAATTCTTTGTGGCCCCCAAATTGCCACTGTGGCATCCAGCTGTCTCCTCATCAGGGACTTCAAACAGAGCAGCAGGCACCACAGGCAGCAGCTAGCCATCCCTTCTCCCCTGTGTATTCAGAAAAGATGAACCACAATCTCTAAAGCCACAGAATTTTTACAGCCTCCTCAATGTCCCAATGAGGACCCTCATTCCAAAGTAGTAAAGTGACAAAACCCTTAAATATCTGAAGAAAGAAAATCCTAACTTGGAAGAGATTTTATTCCCATGATTATCTTTACAATAAAATATTTCCTTGAATCCTTCCTTCCTCTCCTCCTTCCTTCCTCCCTTCTTTCTTTCCTTCCTTTCTTTCATCCTTCTCACCTTCTCATCTTTTTGAATTCCCACTTTTCCTGATGAACATATATTAATCACATACAACTAATATAATTAATATTATATATGACTAATATATAATTAATATATATTCCCTATATTTGACTAATATATAATTAATATATATTCCCTATATTTATTAGACTATTACAGTACCAAAGATTATTTGTTCAGAGACTAAAAAAAACGCCTAAATTCAAGTAGATTTCAGATCGAAAGTATTAAAATAAAATCACATACAACAGTAGAATTGAGTAACATGTGATTTAATTAAAGCATGTAAGTTGGGCATGTTGGTGCATGCTAATAATGCCAGTACTTGGGAGGCTGAGACAGGAGTATCACAGGTTCACAGCCAGCCTCAGCAACTTAGTGAGGTGCTCTGAAACTTAGTAAGAGAATTTCAAAATAAAAAACAAAACAAAATAAGGCTGGGGGTATAGTTCAGAGGTAGAATGTCCTTGGGTTCAATCCCCAGTAACAGACACACACACACACACACACACACACACACACACACACACTCACACACTCACATACACACACACAATACAAGATTCTGTAAGAGTACAAAGCATGTCTGAGCAGGAAGTTGGTAATACAAAAGGAGAAATACTTGATGCGATTAATGACAAGTGAATGAGACTGGTGGGACAGAAGAAAGGAGCAATTAAGACCATCTAGACAGAATGCCTGTAGTCAACCTAATGAGAAGCCCGTCGCAGCCCTAGTCCTCTGAAGCAGACCATGGTGGCTGAAGTGGAAAGTGTGTGAAGAAGCAAGGATGGAAAAGGTGAAGGAAACAGCAAAGGCAAGACTGGGAGCAAATGAACTTGATTCTAGGGTTTGGGTCTACATTTTACATCATGAGAATGAAGTTTGTTTTGTGAATATGTGTCAAGGTTATGACCAGCTTTTACTTTGAGAGAACTGAGATACCACCACTGGGTTTTCAGCAAAGGAATAAAACACTGTGGCCACCATGTAAGAAGTACGTATAGACAAAGGGATGAAATGGTCTACTGTGGCCGATGCTACCAACAGATCAGGATGTAGTCTAAAAATTCACAATGAGGAAGTAATTAATGGACCTGATAAAAGAAGCTTCCATGGAGCCAGGCGTGGTGGCTCACGCTTGTAATCCCAGCATTCGGGAGGCTGAGCCCGGAGGATCCGGGTTCGCAGCCAGCCTCAGCTACCTAGTGAGGCACTCTCCAACTTAGTGAGACTCGGTTTCAAAATAAAGAATAAAAAAAATAGGGCTGGGGGTATAGCTCGGAGGTAGAATGCCCCTGAGTTCAATCCCCAGTACCGCAAAAAAAAAAAAAAAAAAAAAAAAAAAGAAGCTTCCATGGAATGCTGGTGGTGAGAGCCTGATTTGAAACAATAATTTTAAAAGATGTTTAAAGAAATGTATATGAAGAAATTGGGCTGGCTTACAGGGAAGCAAGATAAAGAAAAGTTTGTGTTTTAAGATAGGATAATAATAGCTTGCTTATATATCAATGGGAGCATGTGAAGAAATTAATGCAAAATGAAATAGGGATGCTGGCAGAAGATACAATAAGTTTAACATCCCGAAATAGAGTCAGGTGAGTTTGTACTGAGGTACTCAGAGTTAATGAAAGTCTTGAGAACTTTTTAAAAATAAGATAAGCTTTTAAAAATAAGATAAGCTAGAGTGCAAGAGGGAGCATGCCAATATGAATATAGTGGTTTAAAATACAGAAGAAAAAGAATCATATGTAGATCCTGTCCCAAAGGTCACTATGGAGATAGGATTTAGGGTATAGGTGGAAACTTGGCACAGTAATAATTCCTCCTTTATTCCTGTAAAGAAGGAAGGTTCAGATGCGATGAAAGGAGTGTAAGTAAGGGGCAAAAATGAAGATATCTTCATTTCCATGGTGCCACTATTAGTGCTGATTTTTCAGCTTCATGCAGCTATTAATAGTGGTATCAATTCATATAATCCAGAGATTAGTTTGTTCAGTTTTCTTGATCACTAGCAAGAGGTAAAATGGTAAATGGTAGATTGATCTAGGTGCCTGACTTGCCAGGAAGGTGCCTTGGAAGAAAAGAGAAAGAGTTGACAATGTTGATACTGAATCGTGGTAGTAATTAACCATGAAATCTAGGCTGTATGAGTAATCAAATGAAGCCAAGAGGAAACAGATAGAAAAGCAAATGGAGAGACAAGAAGCAGATTGTTCTTTGAGATAGTTTGGAGTTCCAAAGGTGAGTGTTCCGAGGCAACCAAGTGGAAACTGTCTGACACTTTCTAACCTTGCTTTGGGACTTAGGGTCATTCTTCCTGGATTGTATTCATGACCAGTGAGTCACTTAGGTCATCCCAAGTTGAACAGAAAGGAAATCAGACCTCACCTCTCAACTGGTGAAGTGCCAAAGAATTTGCAAACATGATTTAGAACTTTTTAGTTGCATTCATGGGAATTGGTTAACCCTTCTCCCAAGATAGTGTTAAATGTTTGGTAAGCCTTGTTACAAAAAAAAGTTTAATAGATTATAAAATTTAATTCCTTTCATAAATACACAGCCTATCACTAGGAAAAAAGTTTAAGAACAAGAGCAGAAAGTTTAATAACTCCTTTTAAGTACATTTTTATATTTTTCAAATATTAACTCTGTTATTCCCCCATCTGTTGGTCCATTTTCTCTAGTAAAGCACTGGAACAATTGTGAATTCATGTCTCATGGAAAGATAATCTTAGAGTTAAAAATACACAGCAACTATAGAAATAAATATGAAGCTTCTCAAAAAATTGTAAATGCAACAACTATATGATCCAGCTACACCACTACTCAGCATTTACCCAAAAGAATTAAAAACGTCACACTTTAGAGATACATGCATCCTCATGTTTATAGCAGCACAATTCACAATAGCCAAGTTATGGGACCAGTTGAATATCTGTCAACAGATGAATGTATAAATAATGTGTTGTACATACACAATGGAGTTTAACTCAACCATAAGAAAGAATAAAAATATGTAATTTGCAGGAAAATGCATGGAACTGGAAAGCATCATGATAAGTGAAATAAACAAGATTCAGAAAGACAATGTTATATGTTTTCTCTCATATGTGGAAGCTAGACGGGGTGGGGGAACAAAGGAAAAATAGAGATCTGATGAAAGTAGAACAAACACCATAGAGGTGGAGGAAGGAGAGGTATTGGGAAGTGAAATTGATTAAATTGTTATATGCATGTACAAATATGCCACAATGAATCCCACTATTCTGTATAATTAATATGTGGCAATAAAATCCCTCTAAAACTTCCCTGCCATACTTTGGACTTCTAGGACTAGAACTTGGAGGAATAATGAGACAGTGGCAGATGTTTGGGATCTGAGGGCCTAGCAGGGCAAGACTTCTGCCTCCCCTATTTGTTGTTTAGGATAATGAGAAAAGAGCAAAGGAAATAAGTACTGCTGGTGGTCCCACACAGAAGGCACTCATGTGCTGCCCTCCAGATACAGACTGGGAAAGGGACAGTACCCTAGAGAGGGTACCATATTCTAGAGAGGAAAAATAAAAGGAGGGAGGGAGGAGGGGAGGAAGGAAGGAAGGAAGGAAGAAAGGAAGGAAGGAAGGAAAGAAGGAAAGAAGGAAGGAAAGAAGGGCAGGCTTCTCTGAGTTTCAGGAAAAGAGGGAGTCACATGGTATTATAAACACTTTAAATGAAGAGTTTTTGTTTTAGTCTCCTCAATTCTTATAGTAATGAGAACAAAGCTTTGTAAGTTAATTGAACCTAATAAAAGGGAAAGGAGGTAAACTAAATTAGACTGAAGGTTGGAAATAGAAGCACTGTTCCCTGAGGGTCAGGCAGGGAAACTTCAAAAGGTGTGAATGTCAAGCTACTTTGTTTGATACATCAGTGACATCCTTCTTTCTGGCTCGCTTCTGTAAGCATTTTTGAGGCAGAACTTCCCAAGGACAAGCAGCAAAAGTGAGCCCCAGCAACCATGCAGGCAAAATAAAGGTTCTACCAGCTACTTCTTGCTTCTAGTCAAGCCGAGGAATGCATTAGGTCTCTTGTGGAGTTCCTGACGTAGGCCTCAGCTTATGATGAATGCTCCGTAAATTCTTAGAACAGAAACTCAAGTGATCTTCATTAACGAGAGGCAAGATTGGCAAAGAGGTCAGAAGCAACGTGTATCAAATTTAGGCTGAAATCTTAACTCTGCCATCTTTGTGGACTGGACAGACTTGTCAATTGGGCCAATGAAACATATCCTGAAGGGAGGTGAGGAGGGCAATAGGAAACACATGAGAAATAACCTCTGCTGCTGCTGCTGCACATTTGATGCCCAGCTCCCCATTCAGGCCCCTGCCTCAGAATGAGCACAGCTGCTAAGAGAGTTGTGCCTGAGTACCTGGCCAGGGATTACCCTAAGTTGAAGAGTCATCTTGCTCCAGGTCACAATCCTCTGTAGAGTGAGCTTCGCATGGGATTGCCTTTGTTGCAAGTGCATGGGAGTTCAAGTTCTGTCTCTCATGAATCCCCATCTTCCCACCACCCAGACCTATTCTCCCTGGGGGCACTCATCAATAAACTCCGTGCATGCAAATCTCCTTCTCACGGTCTCTCTCTGGGACTGACCTCAGACATACTTGTCAAAAGAAATTATTTCGTTAACTCAAACAGAGATGAAAAGCTTTCTTCAGGGAGCTCCTGAAGATCAGGTGGCTCTCAGGAAAAGAAAGGCCAGGGTTCTTATAGGAGAGGGAGACAGGTAAGTATCTTTCTGAAGTTTGGGTTTAGACAGCAGTTTTGACTTCAACCAAAACTCACAGATGGGGGTCATTGTCCTTGGTACAGTCACAGTACCGGTGAGAACTTTTTCTTTTCCAATTTATTGGATGCTTTGTGTCATCTAGTCTAAGTATGTGAGGTGAGAGAGTTAATAGAAAATAAAGGGAGACAAAGAAAAGGCAGTGGGGAAACAGGGCTAGCAGTTCATTGAATTCTCACATAAAATGCAAAGGTGGTGACAAAATAGTCTCCTATGGGTAAAAGATCAACCTGGGACTCTCTGTCTTGTTTTTTGTTTTATTTTGTTTTATGTTTCTACATGTGTACTGAGTACTTAACTGTGTTCCAGACTCCAGGCGAAGAGTTGTACATGTTGATGTTGTCCATGATCTTTTTTTTTTTTTTTTTTTGCAGTGGGGATAGAACCTGGAGCTACAGCTCCAGCCCTATTTTTTTATTCTTTATTTTGAAACAGGGTTCCACTAAGTTGCGGAGGGCCTCACTAAGCAGCTGAGCCTGGCCGCAAACTTGGATCCTCCAGTCTCAGCCTCCCAAATGCTGGGATTACAAGCGTGAGCCACCACACCCAGCTGTTGTCCATGATCTTTGCCTGAATCCTTTGGAGTATGCTGCTTAGCTGCTTCTTTTCACTGAGACCCTTGCTTTCACACTGCTAGCCAAAGAGTCACCATCTCAGCAAAGCTGGAGAGACTATGGGGTCAACCTCCTTGTGTTCCACTTTATTCTGGGGTTCTGGTTGCCTTGCTTTCCATCTTATGCTTACAGTTCTTCATAGCTTTATTTTGTCTTTTGCATTTCATCCATATACTGTGGTTGTTCTCTGATGTGAGGGTGAGTCTGATTTTATAAGGAATTCCATTTTATAGAGAAAGGAACTGAGAGTCAGTTTGGGATGAGGCAGCTAGCAAGATGTAGAGCTATTTTACAACACAGAGCTCTCTAGTCCTACAAAATAGACTGCTAATCCATTGCTTTAGCTAAAATTATTAGTTACTTTTAAACTTCTGAACATATTGGAAATGTTACAGTTTTTTTTTTTATTTCCTTTTCTTCTTTTGCAGTCCTGGGGATCATACCCAAGAAGACCTCCTGCATGTTAGACAATCATTCTACCACTGCACTATATCCCCAGCCCATGAAAATACTATGTTCTAATGAAATATTTTTATGAAATAAATAGAATAGTAGTTGATTCAATTCTCCCATAAAATGCAAAGATGGCTGCACAATAGTCTCCTATGGGTAAAAGAACTTTCCTCAAACCATTATGTTTTACTTACATGTTCTATTTTTAAATTATATCAGCATAGAATAATGGCATATTCATTCAACTCAGTAACCTATACTTACTGATAAACATTAGGCAGTTCTTAAACAAACACAAGGAATTACTAAGACAACTGAAATAACATAAAGTTGCAACATGCCAAGAGGTCACATGCATTGACAAGATGGGAAAAGTGGTTCTGTATTGTGTACTGCCACTTTTGTTGACATAAATTCTGGCTGTGCAATTTTTCCGATGTACAACTGTGGTTTTTGCTTGTGGTTTTTATAAATATGTGCAGCATATAATTGATGGTTTTTGAGTTATGAAGAGAATTACTGATATGTAGCCAAACACACTTTATAAGAGTGAGAACATCCAAGCGCTCACTAGAAAATTGGAAAATCTCAGACACAATAAAGCCACTAAATAGAGGGAGAAGAATTTGTCTCTTTAAAACTTTGATTCCCATACAAGTTCTATTATGTTTTAGTTTTAATAATGACTATCTGCTAAGGGGATATTGCATTTACCTGATTGTTTATTCCCATTGTCTCTTTTAGTACCTTCAACCATCTTCTAAGTTAGATAATGCTATAACCTAATCTAAAGGCAGTTACAACACGTAGAGTTTAATGCCACTTACTTGCTCTGGCTCTGGACATTTGTTTTTCAGTAAGATGAAGACAGTGACAGTAATTGCTTCCAACTATTTCTCTTCAGATTAAATATGATATGTGTCATGTATGCATAATGAATATGCATTACAATAATGACTACTATGAATAAGACACTGAGGCCTTGGGAAGTTAACAGAACCCAGTTACATTCAGCTTGTACGTATCAAAATTGCAAATCAAATATTTATTCTTTAATTACAGAATTTGTGAATTTAGTAATGGATATTGGATCTCTTTCCAAATCCATGGGCTATATCTCCACAAGCAACAAATCCAGAATCATAGAATAGAGCCAATAAGCACCCCAAATTCCATGTAGTGGGTTGAATAGTGGTCCCAGCAAGATACATCTGTGTTTGAATCTCTGGAACCTATGAATACTACCCTTTTTGGGAATAGAGTCTTTGCAGGAATAACTCAGAGAAGGATCTTGAGATGACGAGCTCAAACTGGGTTGTTTTAATGATGCCAAATTCCAACAAGTACTACTGTAGGAGTGAGGCAGACACAGAAACAGCAGGCAAGTGCCTACTTGGGAGACCACGTTAGGATGGGGGCAGACAGAGAGAGGTTCTAGCACTGTGCCACAGAGCAGGGACTATTGATGCACCAGAATCTGTATTATTCTCCTTGTTAGGATGGTTACTACCTTGACTGATTGAAAATACTACTTTCAACTCATTTTAATTCTCTTAAAGAGAGGACTAGTGAAATGTTATTTTCTGAGCTAACTGTATCACAATGAATGTTTGTTTTAACTAAATTGATGCTTCTCCCCTTAAAATGCCATATCAGAGCCAAATTTAAGAAAGTAAGAAAGAAGTTCCCTCAATTTCCTATCACTGTTAGTGACAAGAAACAATGAGATAAGGGTTATTTCCTGAATATTAGGGCTCATTTGTTTTATTGAAAAGTAGTGATGTGGGGATTATCAATGTAGTTCTCTGTCCTTGAAGAATAAATAGAGTATTGTAAATAGTTGCCTTCTTAAAAAGGTACACTGAAACTGGGCATGGTGGTGCATGCTTGTAATCTCAGTACTTGGGAGGCTGAGACAGGAGGATCGCAGGTTTTAGGACAGCCTCAGCAAGTAGTGAGAGTCTCATCAACCTAGTGAGACCTTGTTTCAAAATAAGAATAAAATAGGGCTTGGAATATAGCTTGCAGGTAGAATGATTTTGAGTTCAAGCCCCAGAACTAAACACACACACACACACACACACACACACACACACACACACACACACACAAACACACACACACAAGGTACAGTGGAGTCAGGAATGGTAGTGTATGCTTGAAATCCCAGTACTTGGGAAGCTGAGACAGGAGGTTTACAGGTTCAAGGCCAGCCTCAGCAACTTAGTAACTTAGTGAGGTCCTCCACAACTTAGTGAGACCCTATTTCAAACTAAAAAGAATAAAATAGGGTTGGGGATGTAGCTTGGAGGTATAATGCCCATGAGTTCCATCCACAGTACTGCAAAATAAATAAATAAATAAATAAATAAATAAATAAATAAATAATAATTTTTTTAGAAAAGTACACTGGAGAGAGTACGGTGAAATCAACTTATTTTGACTTCTAATTTCCATTTATTTATGATCTTATGAAGTTATTACAGTCCTTTGAATCCCCATTTCCTCATCTATAAAATGAAAACAATGTTGTATAAATAATAATCTCTTTTATTTTCAACTCAGGGCTACTGCTAAATTCAAAAGGGAATGCAATAATTGTGAAAACATTTTTTGCACCGAGGATTGAACCCAAGTGTGTTCTACCACTGAGATAGTACTCCCAGCCCTTTTTATTTTGAAACAGGATCTCCATAAATTACTGCGGGCTGGCTTCTATCCTGTGATCCTCCTGTCTCAACTTCCCAAGTACTGGTAGTACAGGTGTGTGCCACTGTGTTCAGCTATTGTAAAGATATTTTCAAAAGCTGTACAAAGGTAAATTTCTCTGAGTATTAATAGTCCTGACAAAAGGGTAAAGTCAATTGACTTGTTGTTACTGAATTATATTTCAGTTAGTATATAGTCCAATTATTCTTTGATGAGAACTGTATAAATTCAATGATTGCTTGCATGTATGCAGATCAAACAACCACATTGTCATCAGCAACATAGTTTTCAGTGAATTACTTTCTACTATATCATGCATTTGGAACTTACAGTCAATTGTAAGGCTAAATTTCAAATCTGCTACTTTCTACATGTACAACATAACATAAATCAATTAAGAGTCAATTTCCTCTCGTGTACATGATACATAAAATGTATAGACTATTATTGTGACGATAAAATGATATAAAGAATATATTGTGCTTGATCTAATAGTTAACATGGAGAACAGTAGCAACACTAGGGTTTTACAGAAATACCACCAGCATGTTCAAAATTAAGTCTAATTCCATTTTTCTCAAATTCATAATCCAGAGATATTCCAAATGCCATAATTCTATGAAAAAAACTTTAAGCAAACCATAAAAATATTGATCTTGATCTTGTGAATACTTAAAAATCACAATCAATATGTTAACTAGTTTACCAAACTCTAATATGTGTCCCGATTGGTTGCTTTCCATTTAAAATCCCTTTCCTACAAACATTCTGATTCTCCAACTGGAACCCACAGTTAATTGAGCTCATAATGATAGTTAGCCAGTACCAAAAGAAATTATGTCTTTAGCTAGAAAAAAAGATGCCACAAATGCCCACCACAGTCAAATATATCCAAACATTATTCCTTGATATCTTGCAGAACCAGACTGAACATAACAGCTGAGGCTTACAAAACCCACTTTCCCCATGGAAGGCTCTATTTTGGGTTTCTACTGAACAGTATCTGGCTTTGTTTTACCAACCGCATGTTATCTATTGCCATCCTCTCTCTGTCCACCAGCCACATGTGAATGCTCCCATTAATGGTAAACCTCCAGCATCAATGCAAGCACAGCAGTAACTCCATGCCAGCCCTGAATCTTAGTACTCTGAAGAAAAGAAATCAAGAGGTCTTCAGAACATAACTTTTTACATGTAGAGTGTTAGCCAAATACGTCTATATTGGCCACTAAAGGAAGCGGGTTGAATGTACACACACACACACACACACACACACACACACTAGCATTTCTATATGTTTTTGATCAAATTAATATCAATACATTTTATGATTTTTTTTGCCACAGGATAGCTAGATGGTATTGACATTTTGGGCTTGGCCAGGGTTGCAATATTTAAAATATTTAAATTTTTAAATGATTATGGAACTATTACTTCCCACAATGTAGAGCAATGTGGTCATGTTTATTACACTTGATGTAGGTTGAAGTAAAACCCTATAATGCTGTTTTTATGTTTTCATAGTATAGTAAAAACATTTTATGTTTCCAAGGGATTTTTAGGACAAATTTGAACATAAGAGAATGCTATGTTTAGTTCCTTGTGTCTTTCTTCATTCTTCCTCCAAATGAGCAATACTATATAATCACCATAATGTATCTCATGTAGTTGCCAAGATAATCTCCACTTATGCTTGTGAGTTTATGTGCATACATGTGTACACGTGCGCGCACACACACACACACACACGCGCGCGCGCACACACACACGTCTCTGTTCCAAACCCAGCACAGACCTGCATTGACTAACACTCAATATTTCTAAGATTCAGGTGTACTTTTCACAAAGATAAACATGTGTTAAATGTTCCATCAGCTATAGCAAATGTGGATACCCATTTATCCCAAACCTCTGTCAAATTGTGAGGTGCTTCTATCACCCCCAGAAGATTCCTTCACGCTCCTTCTCCATCAACTCCATATTTCCCCTCCACTCACACACAGATGCAGCCACTGCTCTTGCTTCCAGCACTGTGCATTTGCTTTTCTCATATAGAATTGCATGTGGAATCATGCAGTAAGTATCTAAGCACATACTATTTTTATACTTTGCTTCTTTTACACAACATAATGGTTTTAAGATTCATATGGTTTTGTGTATCAGAAACTATACTTATTATTCCTAAGAAGCTTTCCTTTATCTTAATATTTTACAGTTTGTTTAAAACAAACAAATTTTGGACTGATTTGGCATTATAAATAAATTCATTTTGAACACTATTTTATGGACATGTGGCTTTCTTTCTCTTGGGTATAAATACTTAGAAACTAATTTGCCATTGCATATAGTAGATTTAGGATAGGCTTAATTGCTAAAGTTAATTGCTTTTTCAAGAAATTGCTAAATAGTTTTCCTAAGCAATGGTAACAATTTTTCATTTCTCTCATCCATGTATGAATATCTATGTCCATATCCATGACAACATTGGTGTTGTTAAGTTTTCATCCTAACCATTCTTATAGGTATGTAAATAATTATGATTTAATTTGATTTTCTCTAATAAATATTTAAGGTAAGTATAATTCATGTGTTTATTAGACATTCATACCTACATATATTGTTATGTGTACATGCACATATACATCTGTATATAAGTGAATATATCTTAAAAGTCTTTTATATATATTAGTGAAAGTCACATATATGTATATGTATACATATATATATATATATATATATATATATATATATATGTGTGTGTGTGTGTGTGTGTGTGTGTTGTCTTTTTACTACTGAGTTTTAGGAAATAATATTTGAATCTCAGGAATGGATTAGGTCTTAGGAGACGGAATTATTTACTCTGAGAGGTGATTGTTATCAAGCAAGATCACCTCAAGTGCTTGGTGTCTTTTGTACATATCAGCTTCTTGCACTTTTCTACCATAGTGGCATAGCCAGGAGGACCCTGTAAAGACTCTTGTGCCATGCTATTTAGAATCTCCAAACACCAGAATCATGAGCCAAAGAAATATTTTTCTTGTACATCACTCAGTGTCACATACTCTAATATAGCAACACGAAATAGACTGAGACAGTAGGGTTGATACTGTACAAAATTTTAGGCATCACTGAAGGTCTTAGAAGGTATCCTCATGGATAAAGGAGCTCTATTGTTATTCCTTACATGCTAATTCACATTTCATTTAATCCCACAATTCTGAAATATAGACCTGCAAATGATATTTCCTGTTGAATTTATAGACAAAGAAATCAAGAAAGGCAAGAGATGATATCGCCCAAACATGATAGGTTGTTAGAAGTCATCATGGGGCTAGAATCAAGCTTCTCTAGTTTTGAAACCAGCTGTCTTTCAACTATATCATCTGATATCCTAAGTTTGAATTTGTGATTCTTCATATAGTAGCTGTCTCTCAAAATAATTCTCAGGATACAAGTGACTGAAAAAAGATAGAATTGAGTAAAAATTAGTTAAACAAAACGCTCAAATAGAAAGTTCTAGTTATCTATGTTTCTAGTTAACTAAGGACTAACTAGAAAACCATTTTAATTTTTACTTTATATACTGATTTTCTTTGTTTTGTTTTTTTTGTTTTGTTTTGTTTTTTAATAATCAATCATCGGTCTCCCTTAAGCCGTTAACTCTGGTATATTTTGTCACCATGTCTCAGAGAGTCCATTTTGCAGAATCCACTGGCTGTTCTCTCTCCCAAGGCTTGTACATAATTCCAGAGCCAGGGACCAAACTCTGAAAAAGATGCTGAATTTGAGTAACTACTTTCTAACTCCTCTTTCCTCTTATTCTCAAATTTCTGATGTGTTCATTTTCCTCAGTCTCCTTAAACTAAGGGGAAAGATCAGTCTTTGCTAAGTTGATTTTGAGAAACTTGAATTTTCAGGTCCTTGGATCATTTCTGCCAGATTTCAATAATGACTTAGGCTTAATATCTCATAAATACATTTTTAGGAATCACAAAATAATTGATAGTGCCTAAGAGATACTTAAAAATGATTTTATTTCTCACTACTCACATATGTCTGTTATTTTACAGCCTAGAACAGACTGTGCAAACTGCTTGTCCACAGGTCGTATAATGGTGTTTGTCTTTCACAATGTTTATTTTCAAATCTTGAAATGATTTCCACCTTGAGAAAGCACAAGGTCCCATAAGCAACTTGAGATTTCGGAATTCTCTTTAAAGATCAGAACTAGCATAACAGGGAATTTGCTAATGCTTGTTAACCACATAACAACAATTCTGGTAAGCATCATGGGGAAAAAGTACAGAACATGGGGAGACATGGGTAGTGCACCTGTTATGAAGCAAGGAGTCAAAAGTGGCAAGACAGAATAGTTGGGTGGCCACAGGTTATGATGCACCTTTAAAAACCCACTGAGCAAGCATACCCAGGAGACTCTTTCCTTCTGGAAACATCCCTCAAGTGCCCCAAATAGTGTTAATATAATGTGCTTTGTCCATGTATGGTACTGGGCAGTTGGCATTTGATGGTCTATGCACTTACCTACTCAGCTGACACTCTATGAGCTCCTTGAAGAAAGAGTCTATGTCTTATTTGCTATTTTTGTCTTCAGTGTTATGGCTAGCATTTAATCAGTGTTGAAGAATTATTTGTTGAGCCACAAAAATAATTGAGCAAAATTCTTAGAGCTACTACATACCTACCTAAACTCCTGCTCACATATGTAACGCATGGTGGTCCTTCTGGTTCTCAAATGGTACTATGCTCCTTAGTTTTGCAATTCACTACTAAAAAGTACCTTACACTAAGTAATGTGTGCATGTACATTTGTATCACTTTGAATTTCACTGTGATTTATAGTTACAGTGCATAAGTAAAAGTAGAGAAATGGACCTTGTTTTCTGCTTCTCTGAAGGACCATTAGAATGCACATGGTCATGGAAGATATTACCTTGCACATCCCAGAAATAGTTACACTACACATTTCTGAGACCAACTTCATAAAAGTCAATGAACAAGAAAGACATAATAGAAAGTCCAGTCAAGAAGAATGAGGTCCATTCTGGAGGTTGTTAACAGTCCAACAGATCAGTGCAAAAGCATGAACCTGCCCAGCGATTTTTTAAAGAGACAGTAGAGTCTACTGGATATTGCAAATATAGAAATCTTAGGTTTATAGTGCAGCAGCGCCACAGCTCCTTAATAGCTGGATCTTGAGCAAGGCTCAGTCCGCTGGAGTCCTGTAAGGCAGACAATTCCAAAAGAAGGAATGTGTGGCATATCCCACTTTGCATTCTGTTATATTCTGGAAATTTGGGATGCTTTGGGTTTTGCTTTTACATAAATTATAAAGGAAAATTTCTTAGAAACAGATGGTGGCTGGACGGATAGTGATTTCTTAATATTAGCTAAAAAAGCAATGCCTTGAGACTACCCAATTCATTAACCTCTTACAAATATTAGTCAAGAAACAGACTTTGCAAGTTTATCTAAAATAGTTACTACAAATAGTCTTTGCTCACTTCCACCTTGTCTCCCTGGAATTTTACAGGATACATTAACCCTTTAGCTGCCTGAGATAAAGATAAAAACACTGCTTAAAGGAGCTAAACAAACAGTAAATATTTAAGCTAATGGAAAAGAATTTTTATATACATGTTGTATTTTTAAGAATTTTTATGTACTAAAAGAATTTTTATATACGTGTTGTATTTTGTAAAAGATAACCTTTAGAAAAACTAGTCTGTAAAAATTCCTGTTCTATATGCCTCATTGCAAAAAAAATAGTATAAAACAGCTACTAACAAACAATAAAACAGATACACTTCTTCACTGCATTCGGTGTGAGAATATTCTTGCAATCTTGTCTCATTCCACACCTATCGAAGGACCTCCAACCCCATTGCCTAGAGGGCTGGACCCCAGCACAGCAGAAGATGTCATAATTTTCTAACCTTGGAAAAGGTTCAAGTGTTTTCTTTCTATGAGATAGGAATTACTTAAGGAGAAGCAGGTTGGGGAAATCATAGAGGTTAATTCAAAATGACACTTTGTTCACTGGAAATGTCTATTAAGTTCCAGGTGAAGCTATTTGGCACATAGATATAAAGGACTAGATCTCTGAAGGAAAATCAAAATTGAGACTTTCTAGGAGAATAAAAGTCCAGATACTTCTAACTACAGCCCTGGGGGACAGTGGACATATCAGGGGGAGAAAGAAGAGGGATGAGAACAAGAGGAGAAAGGAGAGAACAAGGAAGAAGAAAAGAAGGAAGGGAATCAAGGATGACACTATTAGAAATAAAGCTGGGAAATGCAACCCATTTGATGAGTGCTGTAGGAACCTGAGAAAGTGTTAGAAAGTGCACAAAGTCCAAAAAACCAACAGGAAACTGTGCCCTGCAAGCTAAGGAAGGAATATTAGGTCAGTAATAGCATCCAATTTTAGAAGATCAAAGTGTTGTTATCTCTGAGGAATTTAAAGAAAAGATACTAGAATTTTTGGTAGCAGATTTAATAATTTTTCAAAAGCAATTTTTTGAAGCAGAAATCAGTAACTACTGCAGGGAGTGAACTGCATGTGGGGCCAGGCCAAGGAATCCTATCTGCTCTTTCAAGGATAATAGTAGTTCAAGAAAGAAGAAAAGAAATGGCTGGGGATAGTTTTTAATGTCAGAGATACTTGGAAATGGCTTTAGATGGAGGAGAAGAAATCATTAAAGAAAGAGTGACCAATGAAGCATGACAGGGACAGACATTTTTGCCTCTTGAATGCCAAAGGTGAAAGAAAAGATGGATGTGGATATATCCATAAGGCCAGAGGGGTTGTGAAGGAAGTTGGAAGAATTTATGCATGAAAACCTCAATTAATTCTCTCAGCAAAATAAACATTCTATAGATAGTCTTGGCACCAACGCAGACTGGAAGCTAGGGAGTGGAAGGAAATAAATTTTTAAGACATCAGACACACACACAATAATGCTAATTGTTTGGTTTAATAACGCCACAAGGATCTGAAAAATATCAAAATGATTAAGAAAGGCTGGAAGTAGAAGAGAGAGAGAAAAAGCAAGATGGTGGGGCCAGGGGTGGGAAGAAGAGGCAGAAAGAGAAAAATGAGAGGCATGAGGAAAGAGTTAGAGGGAAGGAGAAAAGGAGGAGAAGGAACCTGGCAAGGGGAAGAAGATGTAGAGTAGAAAAGAAAGACAAACTGTAGAAAGAAAGAAGTAGATACAGCTCATCACACTGAAAGCTCTCGTTTTGTAAATTCCTAGAAAGGGAAAACTAAACAAAGACATAAACTCTCAACCCTCCTGCTGACCAGCTGGCTTTCCAGTAGTGATAAATTCGAGGTTTTGGTAAAAGATAATACAAACCAGGGAGGCTATTTAGATCACTGAAGTAAACATATTCCCAGGCTGGAAAGTTGTTGGATATTCCACAAGAAAAATCAGGAAGATCTTTTTTAGAAGTTGGACTGCTCATTACTTAAAAGATCAGGAAACAAAAACATGATAAGATGTAATTTTCCTGTCTTACTACAAATAAACCCGCAGTGAATATGTTATTCTGAATGGATCTGAGATATGGTGTGCTTTGATGATCGGGTTTTCCTTTGGAGTACAGCTAGCCTAAAGCAGATTCCTGGGCAGTTCTAGATCATCAGATGAGGGCGTTTGTTTTCACACTCTGTCCAGGGCAAAAGCTGTTCTTACAGTTGTGCCTCTTTGGGAGGCTGTGTCTTTCCTTTAACTCTTCTATGTTCCGTCTGGGCACCTACTGAGAGCTTCTCTGAACATTGATCTCAGGCTTAGAGAATCCTGCGACTGGGTTTTATGCATTTTCCAGACATTTGTGCTTTTGTTTTGTTACACAACTTGTAAGTGTCCTATGAGCAGTTACAAGTGTTGATTGTATTTGTAATATGACCCAGATACATGGTTTAAAATATAGGGTTGTTAAATAACTACTTCCCTAACCATCAGACATAATCTATACATATCATGGTAAAGATTGGAGTCAGCATTTATCGTCAAAGGATCAAAATAGATGGGTTGTAGTGTCATATGTATTTATGTTTGAATACACTTACTAACCCTGAGGCCTTTGGCAATTTATTTAGTTTTTTTGACCCTCAGTCCCTGTGTCTGCCAAGTGTTGCCAGTACCTAAGTCAGAGAGTTGTGTGAGGACATAAGCCATATAAGGGGTTTGAGTATTGTAATGGCTTGAAGAGTGTCCCCTGGAAAATATATGTCTACCTAGAACTTTAGAATGTGACCTTCTTTGGAATGACAACTTTGTGGGTGTATTAAGATGTGATCATACTGGGGCCTACATCCAATGACTGCTTTCACTATGAGAAGTATTTGGGAGGCTGAGACAGGAGAATCACATGTTCTAGGCCACCCTCAGAAACTTAGTGAAATCTTTAGCAAATTGGTGAGATCTTGTTTCAAAATAAGAAATAAAAAGTGATGGGAGTGTAGCTCAGAGGTAGAATACCCCTGGGTTCAATTCCCAGTACTAAAAATAAAAGAGGAGGAGGAGAAGGAGGAAGAAGAGAAAGAGGAGGAGGAGAAGGAGGAGAAGGAGAAAGAGAAGGAGAAGGAGAAGGAGAAAGAGAAGGAGAAGGAGAAGGAGAAGGAGAAGGAGAAGAAGAGACACACACAGATGCAGAGAAGGCCATGTTAGTACAGGTGGAGTTTGGAGCTATGCTGACACAGTCAAAGACCATGCAGAGCCACAAGAAGCTGGAAAAGATAAGGAAGAATTCTTCCCTAGATTCTTTAGAAAGAGCACAGCCCTGCCTACACCTTAGACTCTTGATCTCTAAAACTATGAAAGGATATTTTTTTGTTATTTTAAACCATCAAGTTTATGTCGATTTCTTATGGCAGCCTGAGAAAACTAATATAAGTGAATAGTGAGTACTCAGTAAAAGTTAACTCTGCATCACATGAATTTTAAGCTATCCTCTGGGTGCTACCTTGCATTTCTAGAATTGGCCACTTAATTTGATCCTACTTTACCAGCTCTAGGTCTCAATATTAGCCATCTATCCACGTTCTTACTTTCCATCCTTGGGCTAAGAGGCTTCTTCATACACTCCACATAATCCACCTCTTGCTCTGAGTCTCCACTTATCTGTCCCAACTAACCCAATTCATCCATTCAATACATACTCATCAGCACATACTATATGAACCAGTCAGCATATAAAGAACTGGATACAAATCATTGAGTAAGACAAAGTCCCTCTTCTCATTAAATATAATTTCTGGTGAGAGAAAAAAAAGATAAAATGTTGGCAAGTGAACAGATAAAGTATCTGATGGTGGGTAGTGCTATGAGCACAAAATAAGGCAGGATTGGGTATGTGGAGATGGAACTGGGTGAATTTTATGTCAGTGGGCCAGGGATGGGCTCTCTGATGAGGGGATATTTCAATAGTTTGACCTGAATGAAGCAAGAGAGTCCATAGAAAGCGAGGCGAAAGGTGTCACCTACAGCCTTGTGAGCTATAATGAAGAGATGAAGCTTCTGCACTTAGTGATATAGGAAATCATGGACAAATTCAGAAGAGAGGAGTATTTTTAGAGAACCCCTCTAGTTATGGAAACCTGATTCGAGATCAGATATTAAGTAGATAACTCAGAAACAAGATGAGTAAGGATACAGTTGCAGGGAGCCCAGGCTAACAGATTTCTCACTACTTTCTTACTCTTCAGGCCTATGAGAAGAGGCAGATGGAAGTGAAAATATTCCTAAGAAGTTACCAGGGTCTGCTTATATTTTGTAGAAAACCTGATATTTTTAAATAAGCCACATGGTTTCTGAGAAATAAAAAGAGAAATCAAGGAATGCACCAAGTGTTTTACAAGACAGGGAAAGCTGGAAGAGTAGAGGAGAGAGGTGAATGAAAGTGAGGAATACAAAAAGCAGTGAATACAGAACTGCTGAACTGCTTCTTCTTCCCTTGCCATACTGACCTCGCCATCAGCAGGTGGAATCCAACACCCAAAGGATATCAAGTGATGTTAATGGAATCCAACTATTTTATAAGACCCAGAGGCTTAGCTATACCTTCCTAAACCACAATATCCCATTGACATTAAATTATGTAGCTACTTAAAACATCAGGTACCTGATGTCCCCTCAATAATAAGGCACAAAACGACTGGTAGTATCCTGTCCTTATTTTACATTTCTGTTTGATTTCTATCTGTGTGTAAGAGCTATGACAAGGAAGACCAATAGATCATCTTAAATGAGGATGAATCTTCCGAAATCCACCCTGGCCAGACCCAGGTATATAGCAAGAGAATTTAAGAAAGTGAAGGGGCTAAGGTGCTGAGGCTGAATCAGAGCATCTTGTAATACCACCCAATTATTTTACTTGTTACTTAGAAATCCGGAAGCTACAAAGCTCACTCTTATTCAGGGCTACCAACTCCTCTTGTCTATCAAAGCAGTCTACAAGAAGAGCATAAGTTCTTTCCATATAAAACATCACCAATGGTTGTGTGGATCAGATGGGGAGGCAGGGAGAAAAGAGATTACAGAGCATGCTTTTTCACAACAACCCTATCTTGAATGATTCCTTCAAACATGAGAAATTCTTCAAAGGAAGCAGGGTTAGCAGCAAAAGGTCCTAGGTAGTAACCTTTTACAACTCCTTCTGCAAAAAAAAAAAAAAAAAAAGGATAGAGAACCAGAGAATTGCTTAGAAACATATGTTTTTAGTGAGTCTTGCAAGACTTGCTCTAAACTCTGAGCCAACCCAGCTGTAAGGGAGCAGAGGTCAGGACTTCACAGAAAGCCAGATGCAGCCACAAGCACATACTGCTTTACAGACATATGGATGTATGGATATGCATGGTGTATAAACATATAAATTGACATGTGTGTGTATACACTGGCAAGCACCCCTTCCAGCTTCCCATCCTTTTAGGTAAACTGAAAGAGGAAGGGAAGATTTCCTGTGAAAACAATGTGTAACCTTGTTCGTCTGGTTAATGTGTTTGGCTGGATTCAAAGTAACCAAATAAAAAGAGGAATAGGAAGAAGCCTTTATGATAAGATAATTTCACACAGGGCATTCAGTCCAAGTCAATGGCTGATTGAAATACTCTTCATCTAATTGCTGATGAACTAATTACTGAACTAATTGCTAATGAACTACTCATTCTTGGCACAGTTAGGTATTGTGTATGACACAGAAAGAATCAAAATACTAGTGACTCCTGTCCATTTTAAAGTAGTGTAATCTTAGGGAAGGTTCATAACCCCTCTTGTGAGATAACCAAATGTTCTTTCTCCATGCCCATATTCTACTCTCTTGCAGATGATTGTGTGTGTGTGTGTGTGTGTGTGTATGTGTGTGTGTGTGTGTGTGTGTTACTAGTTACTAGGATTCAACCCATGGGAATCCTGTCTCTTAGCTACATCCTCATCTCTGTTTTATTTTTGAAGCAGGATCTCACTAAGTTGCTGAGGCTGTCCATGAACCTACAACTCTCCTGTCTCAGCCTCCCAAGTACTGGGATTAGAGGTTTCTGACACCACACCTAGCCACAGCAGATTCTTAATAGAGATACCGACAATATCACAGGGTAGGAAGAGCAATGGGCTGGGAGTCCAGTTCCAGTTTCATTACTAACTTGTTGTGTTGCTGTGGTCAATTCATCTAATCTCTCTTCTTCTCAAAACCATCCCAAAGAAAGAGATGATTTCCTTATCTGTGAGATAATGTGGTTGGATTAGAAAAAGAGTCACATGCTAACTGTCTGTAAAAGGCCAAGTATTCCAATAGAGAGTAAGATACCTGTGTAAAGGATACAGCTGCCTCTACTCCTCACTTTCCACCCAGTGCTGGCTGCCTTGTAACAATGTGTCATGTCCTCCTTTTTCAAGAAAATGTAGCCATTTGTATTATCCTATGAGACCAAGCAACTTTTAAAATACTTTGCATGAAAAACAAAATATATCTGGGTGCCCAACCTTTGCTCACATGCTCTTACTTTGCAATCTCAGTATTGGATGGTTCATAAGATTTTAGTTTAAAAAAAAATAGGTGCATTTGTGATGCAGATGTCCCAGAGTGACCAGGAATCTCCTGCTGCTGGCAGAAACTGAGCCAGCAGGACTTTGGTTTCTAAACTGGGACCTTTCAAGTTACACAGTGTCAAAGTGTTTCTATAACTCTTCAGAAGACATGTCGTCTAATTCCAAGACCAAAGGAAGCACCAGGCTGCCTTGTGGCATTCAAAGCTCTACACCAGCCAGCAACACTACCTAGAATTTATAAGAGGGCATCTCATGACCTGGCCAATGAGTTTTCTCTCAAAGCCTTCCACTCTTTGTTCAGCTACATCTTCAGAGGGCATATTTGCCTCCCTGGGAAAAACTCAGCAATATTCAGATCTCAGAGACACTAAACATTGTGTGTCTCAGAATTGTTAAAATAAGTAATCAGGAAGCCATTAGACTGAGGCTACTCTAGCACCCCGAGTCCCCGCATAAGTGAACCAAAACTCAACTCAGCATGAATAATCACAGCCTAAGAAAACCAAACTTGAGCTCAACCAATAAGTAACCACCAACTAACCTCTGAGGAGAGACTACTAATCAGAAACCACCAACTGACTAGGGACCTGAAGGCTGCTGTTCCACTTAAAAAAATACATATATATTTTGTTTGCTTGTCTTGCATCTATGAAGACCTTGTAAGCATTTTCCCCTCACATCCCTTCAGTGGAGCCTAAACCACTTGGAGTTTGCAGCTGTCAGGTTCATAAATCGCTATCCAAATAAACTTTAAAATTTTTAACACACATAATTTTATCTTTCAATGGTACTGAAAAATGAAGAATGAGAATTTAACATTATAATGCACCAATAAAAGTATAAAAATCAAAAGAAATGAAATAAACAAAAGAAAGAAAAAGATTCCACCATGTGTTGTCCTGACACTAGGAATTTTCACATTACCCAGTTCAAGAAAACACACCCACCAAACACATGTCTAAGTAGGTAGAATTTCATAACTCTAACTCTCTGGATGACACACAGTTAGAGATATGAAAGTGATGGAGATCAAGATTTCTCTCTCTCTCTCTTTTTAATCAGTTCCTACCTGTTATGTGTCATGCCCTGGACATACTTGCCTTTATAAAGATAAAGAGTAGCAAGACAGACATTGAAAAATAAAGTATAAAAAGTATTGAAGTAATTAAATACTATATTAAAGAGAAAAAATATAAAGGTTTATTAGACAACATAGTCCACAGAGCTTGAAAGTTTGGGTTTGGTTCAGAGAATTTTTTCTCCATCTATTTGTTGACAAAATCTCATTTACTAACTGGAGAGATCAGCCATTTGGAGGAAACACCAGAGTAGATTTCAACATATCGTGGAATAAGAAAGACAGAACATGGGATAAGTTGAGAATAGAGGCAAGTATGAGAAGGAGTACGATCTGTTAGAGCATGTTAAGGCTTTATTTGAAGGTCAATAGGAAGCCTCAGGATTTGAGGCAATTTTGGTTTTTGATTTGATCCTTTTATTCCAAGAAGTCTTTCTTCATAGTCCCACTAGAAAAAGACAGTGATTTGGTCTGGAATAATTTCAGTGAAAATAGAGAGAATAAGGGTGAATTTGAGAAATATTTAAGTTTGCAATTTTTATTGTAAGCCCAGGTTAACACCAAACATAGCATGTGTTCCACTAATTGGCTAGCTTGCTTTTAACGATCATAGTCCACATTCTTCCATATTTCCAATATACAATCCTCTATCCAAGCATTAGGAGGCAACTCAGTGGATATGGTTATATATGTTGACATCTTGAGATCAGTTCAAAATATTCTTTTCAGGTCTGGGAGAATGTCTTGGTCTTTCGCTTTTTTGTATAATACTTGCTTCCACAACAGCTCCTTGGATTCAGTATCTTATAGAGGCTTATAATGATTTTCCACTTTATTTTATTTTATTTTATCTATAATAAGGCCATTAAGGCATAAGTATGATTCTAGAAAGAACCAGGAGACAAATTGGAGAAATAGCTATTTTTTCTTAACCAGAATCACTTCTAAACATTAGTGACTACCTCTCTGTAACAGTCATGCTTAACTGATTTTTTCCTTAGGGTGAACATGGCAATCTGTCTAAGTCCTATAATAAATAGAATATTTATTAGAGAAAAAAGAAGTAAAGTAAAAAAGGGAAGAGGAAATATATCATGCAATTATAAATTTCTGAACTCAGTCGCCTCCATCTTATGCTACAGAAATAATAATCAAATATCAGGTTATATATTTCTTCAGTCCTTTTCTCTCGGCATATTTTCTTTAATATGGTTTAGTATGATGCTGTATATATGATTTTAATAACAAACATTTCCTATATTATTATCTATTCATTGTATAATTGAAGATGATATTATAATACCCTCATTAGGTAAGTATCCAGGTGTTGTTTACCATACTTCTGTCTTTGTACATTACAATTTTCATGAATTTTTAATTATCATAATGCTGAATGAATTTATTAGTATAAATTTTCATAATATCATTAAGAGTTAAAGTAGACTTCCAGCTATAGAATTATTGAAACAAAGGGTGTAAATATTTTAAAGTCATATGAACCAGTAAAGATAATTATATGAGGAAAGAATTCTGCAATGAAGAAATTTAACAATATTTTTATACTATAAATAGTTCATGAACATAGGAAGGAAAATACAAAAATAAAATAAAAACTATGTCTCATTCCTGACCATCAGTTATAATCTAAATATAATGACTCAAAAGTTGTTTGACAGTTTTACAGATACTTTAATTTCCATACAAATATATTTCCATATAAACATATATTTCAAATATATATTTCCATATATATGATTTTCAAATATGATGTGGCATATACACTATTTTTACATTTTAGTAAAGGCAGTCAGAAGTTACTTAACTACTCTCTTACTGACAGATATATTGACTACATATTTCTATGGAAATTTTAAAAATATCTTTTATATATAAATTTCAAAAGTCCAAATAGGATTTGACATATATAGTATTTTTATATTTTAGTTTAGGAAGTCAGAAATTAAGTAATCTATTGAGAGAAGTTAATGTAATCGCCAACTGATTGCCTGGTCATATTTTAAGAACAATTGCTAAATTGTCTTCAACAGTCGCAGTACCAATCTCTGTATCTTAGTTGAAAGGTTTGAAATCATTTAAATAAAATCATTTTTATTGTGTCTCCAATGTGTAAAAGTTATTTTTGGCTAGGTTCAAAGAACAAAAAGATGAATAGCACATGGTCCCAAGCCCATCACAGCAGGGATTAGCAAATTATGACCCATGGTCCAAATTTAGCCCTCTTCCTGATTTTGCAAATAAAGTTTTATTGTCCTACAACTATACTCATGCTCACTTATGTAAGTATTGCTTATGGATGCTTTTGCATTACAATAGAATTGAATAATTAAGACATAGAATATGTAGTCTACTAGCCTAATTTATTTACTATCATGCCCTTTACAGAAAACTCTTGACTATTCCTTATACCTGAGTGTTAGGTAAGAATAATAAATCAGCAATTGAAATAGTAAGTGATCAGTATCATGTGATATAATAGAAACCTGATACTGTCTCAGAATATATAGAATTTATACTTCTCTCATGAAAGTACTCTATTTATAGTAAAGGCAATTCAACAGATTAGTTATATCAAAGGTTGTAAAACAACTGTAAAATAGTCACATATTCTGTAGAGAATTTCTCTGAATCTTCTTTGTCAATCATATTATCAAAATGAACATTTGCTATTATCTAGTTCAAGCTTTCCTTTTATGGGTTATGAAAACGAAATCTGGAGAGGTTCACGAATTTACAAATAGTAGGCTTAAGTAAATGAGAATTATGTTCAGAATATATACAAAATATATAAAGTACTCCTACAACTCAATTTTTTCATATTAAGCAGACATACACAATTATAAAGCAGGCATTGGATCTGAATAGATGTTTTTTTCCAGAAAAGACACACAAGTAACCAACAATATTAAGAGATGCTCAACATCAGTAGTCATTAGAGAAACGTAATCAAAGCCATGAGAGATCAGTTCACATCTACTATGATAGCTATAACCAAGGAGGCCAACAATAACAAATTCTGGTGAAGATGTGGGTAAATTGGAACTCTCGTATACTGTTGGTTGAATTTACAATGACTTATCCACTTTGAAAACCAGTTTTGTATTTCTTCAAAATGTTCAAAGTAGATTTATCATTTTACTAAGCAATTTCCTCTGGGGTATATACCCTGAAAAATTAAAAATATAAAAATTCATGTCTATACAAATCTGTTAATGCATATTCATAATTGCACAAAACGAAAATATCAAGTGTCCATCAACTGATGAATGAATAAAAAAGTCACATATCCATACAAGAGAACACAATCATCAATCAAAAATAATGAAATATTAATAAATGCTGTAATATATATGAACCCTGAACACACCATGGTAGGTAAAAGAAATCAAATCACAAAAGACTGCATACTGTTTGATTCCATTTGTATGAAGTGTACAGAGTAGAGATAGTACAAAGAAATAGAAAATAGATTCATGGTACTATAGCTAGTTGGAGGGAGAATAGGAAGTAAGTCTATATTGGCACAGGATTCTTTCATAAAGTGGTGAATATGTCCTGTAGTTATATTGTGCTGATCAGTATACAATTCTGTAAATTCATTAAAAACACCAAATTACGTACTTTGGCATGCATGCGAATTCAGAAAGGAGTATTCTCTACAATCTCAGCCCATCTAAGTCTCTAGGAAAGCATTAACAAAGCTGAATTTTGTAACTTACAGTTTTTCACAGTGTATAATTATGTTTCATTATGAAAGCATCCTGTAGTTATATGCGTTGGGAAGCACAGAGTTTAAAGTTTATTTTTTTTAACTACGTGGGACTTAAATGCATTATTAATCTCACAGAGGGAGTATACTACAATTTCCAAAACTTATTTTCACAGATTGTGATTTTCTGAGAAGGGCAATTTAGTAGTCTACTCTTGAACAAAAGGAAGTCTCAAGGACAGGTCTGCCTTTAAGGTCCTGGCCATGTGTGAGCCCAGTCTCTGGTATGAAAGAGAATTGGAAGAGAGAAGTGGCAGCTTATTCCCCAGCTGATATGCATTTGCCAGGGTTGGAAACTCTCCAGGACAAAGATGGATGCTTAAAAGTGATTTTTAATCTATAAAAAATTAGAACCAGTTCAATAAATAATTTGTTTAGCATCTTAATAAGATTTAAATACAGAGCCAACTATCTGTTCTTTTGAACCACAAGAGCACAGTTGAGTGCCTGGAAGTATTCCCTGACATTCTATTGACTTTCTAAATGAAATTCTAATAAAGTGGGGGGGGGTAAAAAAAAAGAGAGAAGGAAGGGAGAGGGAGAGGGAGAGGGAGATGTAATGACCCAAAGTTCAGGGGGAAATTTTGGTATATGAAACTGTTAGATTTGCCAGTATTAACAACTATCAATTGGAAATAAGAAATACGCACTTTGTTTTCCAGGTCAGCTTTTCGTCAATTAAGTGACATGAAAAACATGCCAGAAACACATTAATTTGTTCTTTTATTTCCTTCAAACTAACCAGAACCAGATACAGAGACTAGAAATATCAGTAGGAAGGACAGAATAAGAATCTGCTTATTCTGCAACATTTTGCGCTTTCTTTGTTCTAAAGCCTGGTGATGCAGCAGCAACCAAACAACATCTTACCAGCAAGGGATATGTAATAGAAGAAATAAAAATATCCTGTAAGCCAAGTACAGTGGCACACGCTTGTAATCCCTGAACTTGGGAGGCTGATGACAGGAAGATCACAAGTTCAAGGCCAGCACACAGTAAAGAGTGACATCCTGTCTCAATATAAAAAATGAAAAGGTCTCTATTGCTCTTTTTAATATATATGCATATATATATTATATAAGATTCTATATACATAAGTAAATTACCTGTTTCCAACTAATTCATTCACTCACTAAATACTAAGGAAATGAACAAACACCACCTTTGTGTTAAGTGCTGCACTAGGTATTATAGATATGAAGACAACATTGCAGCCATGGAGAAGTCTGCAAGAGGACACAGGGAGCAGACACAAACACACTTAGTTTCCAAATGGTACTTCCTCTCACCCAGCTTGCTCCACCCACATTCTTCTTCTGCTCAGTAAATGGGCAATCCACTCAACCATATATCCAGACTAAATAATTTAGGATCCTTAATCCCTCTCTTTTTCTTATAGCCCATCTATAAACCACTTACAAATCCCATTTCCCTACATTACACACACACACACACACACACACACACACACACACAGGTATACACATATTGTCTTCATATCCACAATACCTAGTGTAGCACTTAACACAAAGGTAGGGTTTGTCCATTTCCTTAGTATTTGGTGAGTTAATAAATCAGTTGGAAACAAGTAATCTATTTATGTATGTAGAATCTTATATAATATGCATATATATATATATATATATATATTTTTTTTTTTTTTAAGGGCAATAGAGACCTTCTTTGCACATACCCAGATACATGGAAGGAGATACCAATTCCACTATGTCACTATATCCACTACAGTCAATGTGGTCCAAGCCTCCATCATCTTTTGTAATAGTTTCCTAATGAGCTTCCAATCATTTTCCCCTAATATCAGTTCTCAGTAGAGCATCCAGTGTAAGTCATAGGATATTATTTCTTTGTTTGAAATTTCCTGTCATTCTGCTCCTCTTATTGCCATACCCTGGGTTGCTTATAAAGTACATAAACTTATTTCTCACAGTTCTGGAGGCTGGGACATCTAAGATCAAGACACTAGCAGATTCAGCATCTGATGAGAGCCCAATTTCTAGTTCATAGATTGTCACTTTCTTGCTGTGTCATCACATGCCAGAAGAGACAAAGAAGTTTCTCAGCGGTCACTTTTTTTTTTTTTTTCATCCTGAAAGATCCATATCCATGCTCTTATCACCCCCCAAAAGCCAAATACTATGATACTGGAGACTAGAATTTTGAGTCATTGTACAAACATTCAGTCTATAGTATTGCCTCAAAGCATTTATAAGAACCTGCCAAAGGATCTAAATAGACACTTCACAAAAGAAGAAATACAAATAGCCAATAAATGTATAAGGAAATGTTCAACATCATTAGCAGTCAAAGAGATGCAAAGCAAAACTACCTTGGGATTTCTCCTAACCCCAATTAGAATGGCAATCAACAAAAACACAAACAACAATAAATGCTGGCAAGGGTGTAGAGAAGTGGACCTTAATACATTGTTGATGGGATTGAAGATTAGTGCAACCACTTTGGAAAACTATACAGAGGATCCTCAAATAAATGGGAATGAACCTACCATGTGATCCAGCAATACCACTTGTGGGTATCTACCCAAAAGAATGGAAACCAAACTATCAGATCGATGCATGTGTATTTATGTTTATAGCTGCACAATTCACAATTGCCAAACTATGGAAGCAGCCAAGATGTCCATCAACAGATGAATGGATTACAAAACTATGGGATATGTACACAATGAAATTTTACTCAGCCATAAAGAAGAACAAAATCATGTTATTTGCTGGGAAATGGATGGAACTGGAAAACATTATGCTAAGTGAGATTAGTCAGTCACAAAAAGTAAAAAAAAAACTGTATGCACTCCCTAATATGCGGAAGCTAGGGAGAAAGTGGGTTATAAGAGGGACTCTAGATGAAGAGGGAGAAACCTTTGATGAGCAAAGAAGGTGACTTAACTGAAGGTGATGGGGGGAACACCCTAATGCACATGATATACTTTCACAAACATATCAAAGTCAATCACTAAACTGAACATGAGAAGGAGGGAAGGGGAGGGAGTGGGGCAGGAATTGGAGAATGGTTAAATGAGAATGTGTGCATGTATGCCTTTACCAGCTTGTACCTAACAAAGATGTACGATTACAATGCACCAATGAAAAGTTTTAAAAAAGAACCTGCTGTGTTTTATATGTTCATCTGTTTATTTGTATGTTGCATCTCTCCTTCTTTTTGAACACAGTTTTTAAGAGAAATTATCAGATCTGTTTTGATATATAAATCACCATAATTTATCTCGTACAGCAAATTATATAGCATGATAAATACTTATATATTATGTGGTGTCCTAGATGAAGGCTTGGGTTCAGGCGAGGGGAAGATCGAGGACGATTTTATGAAGAAATTGAAACTTATTCAAGATACTGTCATCTGGCTTCACTTCTATCCCTTTTTATATAAGATCAACAATAGTTTCTAATGGATAAAATATGTCCTCAGTACTAATCCTAAACAGCCCCTTCATTATGACATCTTTTCTGACTCTTTGCTCATGTACTTAATAAAAATGCATGGCGTGCCTTTGCTCTCAGGCCATAAAGAATAGCATCACGGATGAGGTAAGCCTGGAGGTCAACAGGCTGCAGTGGGGCAAGAGGCCAGGGGAGGCCAGCTATTTCTTCTCCCTCTGCATCTGCTCGCTGCTCGCTGCTTCAAGTTTTGTGCTTCTCCAGCGTACTTGCAGCCTCTATTTCCAGCCAAGTCAATTACTCTTACATGTGTAGATCCTGAGTTTGATTATTTGTTTGCTCGTGTGTGTTTGTTTGTGTGTGTGTGTGTGTGTGTGTGTATTACTGGAGATTGGACCTAGGGGCATTCTACTTCCCAGCTACATCCCCAGCCCTTTTTTATTTTTTATATTTATTTGTTTTGAAATAGGGTCTCACTAAATTTCTGAGAATCTCACCACTTGCTGAGGCTGTCCTCGAACCTGTGATCCTCTGTCTCAGCCTCTCAAGTACTGGGATTACAGGCCTGTGCCTCCATGTCTGCCTGATTTTGAGTTTTAAATAAAGTTATTCTTATGCATATTTTCTCTTCTCAGTTCATTTTAGCTGCCTATACCGAAGGCCACAATTCCCTAGGCTCTACTCTTTGGTTTCTGGGTTCCATTAGCAACAAGATGTTGGAACTAGAATCATTGCACGCTTGCACGTCACTAACCAGTTGTGCAGTGTGATGACTATTCACACACACAAACACACACACACACACACACACACACACACACACACACACACACAAAACAACAAAAACCCTGACAACCTTCAAAACGTAGGATTGCAAGCAAATACTAGAAAGTCAAGGCAGGTAATGAGTGAAGGATGTTGGCTAAGGTATCGTAACAAGTAGGGAGGACCAGAGTAAAGAGTGGAACGTGCCTGCATTCCACAGAGCCAGGAGCTGTTGTCACAGGGGGAAGGTAGGCCCAGAGCTGGGGGGAAACTCCTTTAGCCTTTTCTCTAAAGAGTGAACACCTGGCTTCTCTCCAGATTCTTCTCATCTACTCCTAGAGTCTAGTGATGATCAGAAAAATCAAGTCCGAAGGAGGACCTGAACTTCGTAGCCCATCCTTTTTCTTCCTTTTTCTTCCTCTTTCTCTCTGGCATTTGCTGGGCTGTTCCTTCATAGCAGGTGTTCGAGATGTTAGAGTCAGGCCCCACATAGGAAGGCTTGAAATTTCCCAGTACTGTCTATGACTATGTAAATAAGCTCAGCTATTTCTAGGGTTTAATACTAAAAAAAACTTGTTTTTCTTGTCCAGGCCATGTTTTGCATCTTAGACTTTGTCAGTGGTAATGGAGATACTTTGAGCTTCATCTGCCTTAAGGTGTGTGTGTGTGTGTGTGTGTGTGTGTGTGTGTGTGTGTATTACTGAAGATTGAGGCCAGGGTCATTCTATATATCCAAGTGCATCCCCAGCCCTTTTTATTTATTAGTTGTGAAACAGGGCCTCACTAGGTTGTTGAGAGTCTCATTACATTGCTGAGGCTGGCCTTGAATCTGTGATCCTCCTGTCTCAGGTTCCCAGTACTAGGATAACAGGCATACATCACCATGCCCAACTCATTTTTCTATCTATTCATAAACTAAACTCAAGTGAGGAAAACAGGATATACTTTATTGGCCTCTGATAAATCAAATGACCAGTGTTGCTTCATTTTCTATTTTTAAATGAAAAATAGAAGTTCAGATTTTTTGGATAAAAAGCTGATTCTGAAATATTAGCAAAGAATTCTGTTTCCTTTTTCTCTTTAAAAATTTTAATGAGGAGCTTGATTGGATATATTGCATGGGAACAAGGAGGAACATTGCTTGAACACCTTACTTTTCAAAAACTGTTTTATTAATTGACAAGTGAAAATATATACATATATTGGATATAGTATGTTGTAGTGAAATATGTTTACAGTGCCAAATGGGCAAATGCAATCACCTTTTATAGGCATCACCTTATATACTTATCACTTTTTTTGTGAAGAGACACTCAAACTCCACTCAGAATCTGGAATTCAAACATTTGCAAAATCTTAAGTGTGAAATGAAATATATCTCTGGGCCAATTAATTCCAGAGACCACCAGTTCACAATTATTCTTTAAGCCCTATGGCTTGTGGTCAATGTGAACTATTTAGGTCTCTGTCCCAGTCCTTTCTGAAGAGTCTGGTTCTCATTTGGAGATGGAGCCATGCTCTTTTTTAATTATTATGTTTTAATTGATAAGTGAAATGTATATCTTTTTACCACAATTAATTAGTATTGATATTTCAACTACCCAACCATCTCTGTCCAGCACTTTCTCCTGGACCTTATTCTCCTTACCCTTGTTCCTCTCCCTACTGGAAACTGTAACTTTTCCTTCAGTTAGATGCCCTTAGCCTCAGCCTCTAATATTCCTACTTCTTGGAGATCTCTGTAGTCTTGCCTCATCCCCTCATCCACCGGCTCTGACCTCTTGTATCAGTGACCACATCTCATTAATCCTCATCAAAAAGATGTAGGTAGCCAGGTGTGGTGGTGCACCCTTGTAATCTCAGTACTTGGGAGGCAGAGACAGGAGGATTGCAGGTTTGTGGCCAGCCTCAGTACTTAGTAAGTCCCTTTGAAACTTATTGAGACCCTGTTTCAAAAATAAAGAATTAAAAAATAGGGCTCGGGTTGTAGCTCAGAGGTAGAATGCCCCTGGGTTCAATCCCCAGTACCACACACACACACACACACACACACACACACACACACACACACACACACACGATGTAGATGTAGGTAACTGGCTCTCACCACTCTTTGCCTGTAGGAGGAGAAACCCCAATGAGCCCACAGTTCCTCTCCATTCTCAGATAATTCCTCCCTCCCAATCCACCCTAGTTCTTGTTTTCTCTCTTTCCCACTTATATGTCCTCATTGATATAAATTTTCCTCCTCTTTCTCTTATCAAACAGGAATTGCTAATACAAGGCTTTCTAGATTTCTTGTCTGCACTTCCTTTGGCTCCAACTTTATTCTTATTTTTCTTCTAGTCGATAGCTTCACTGCAAAGCTCTTTCCCCATGTCCTTTCCCTCTAGTCAGTTTGATGGCAGTCCCTTGGGAAGGGCAATCCAAATTAATTTGCTTTAATAGTTGATTATTTTCAAAAGCTTGGCCTGGTCAACATGACAATGTCTCAGCTCCTCCTGGGACCACCATTCAGTCAAGTCAGCTCCTTTGACTTTTTTCCAGCCATCTGTTTTACTTGGGCAAAGAGAAGGAGTTTTACTGTCTACATATTTTTCTTTTCATTTATATTTTTGGCACCTTTAGATAACTCAGAGTTCATTCCAGAAAGGAAACATTTACCATCTCTCAGCAGCTGTTTAGTCCTAGGGGAAGGAGCAGGGAGCCTTGTTCTTCCTCATTAGCCTGTTCTTCCTTATTCTGACCATAATTTTCTCATCAATCTTGGGTTCCAACCTTTCTATTATCTGAATGCACTGATTTTCAATTAATTTTAATTAGTGTGTGTGTGTGTGTGTGTGTGTGTGGTACTGGGGATGGAACCCAGAGGCATTCTACCTCTGAACTATACTACCAGCTCCATTTTATTCTTTTATTTTGAAACAGGATCTTACTAAGTTGCAGAGGGCCTCACTAAGTTGTTAATGCTGACCATGAACCTGCAATATTCCTGTCTCATCCTTCTAAGTACTGTAATTACAAGTGTGTGCCACCATGCCAGGTCAATTTTCATTTTAGAATGAAAATAATCACTTCTGAGCTCAACTTTTATTAATTCATTTTTCAACCTTTATGAGTTCTGAATCCTCATATATGATTTAAGGCTCAGAGTCCAGAAACTGAGGTTCCACTTTGGACTAGACTAGTTATCAAACACACAACAACAACAACAACAACAAAAAAAAATAAAAATCAAAAATCAAAATAAAACGAAACAAAAACACAACATCAAGTTGGACCTCGCTTTCCCTACTGTGGAGTAGAAATGTTGCTCTGTCATAGACATCCTGAATTAAAATGCTTTTAGCTACTTGCAGATAAGGAAAGGAGAAAGTGCTAAATAAACACGCTGTTTGTCTTGGTCAACATTATCAAAACTATAATCCAAAAAGACTGATGATGCAAGCTAGAGAAAGAAAGATTTATTTTCTCACGGTTTCCTCGGAGATTTCAGATGCAGTCCTAGTGAGGCCAGGGTCTGTGGATCTCAGAGCATGGGGGTGGGGAGGAGAGAGAGGGAGAAAGCAAGGATTCTGCTCTCACCTCATGGAGGCAAGAAGCAAGAGAGTCAGCAAGGAAACTCTAAGTGAGAGCACAGTCCCCAAAGCTGTACCCCCAGGGAACCACCTTCTTTAGCCATACCCTACTTGCCTAGGTTGCTGCCCAGTAAGTCTACTCACACTGATGAGGTTACAGCCTTCATGACTTAATTACATCAACCCTGAATATTAATGCATGAACTCTTCAGGGGATACTCAATATCTAACCACATCGAGCTATAAGGCAACTGGAGATGGCACACATTTAAAACTGCAAAGGCATTTGCATCTAAAGTCAGATGCAAGTTCAGAAATATCTATTTGTAAGCTCTTTGACTGAAGACTGACTTTTGTTGACAGTTTATGAGCTGAATGATACCTTAATCTCTGACATTCTGTACCTCTTAAGCCCCCTTCTCTATTATGGAATTTTTCCTTGAATAATTCCCTTTAAATTGTTTAAATTTCCTTTAAATAATTGCTATTTTAAAATTTCATTACTTAAAATGTAAAGAAAAATAGGATGTAACTTAATAAATCTCACTAGCCAGTCCTTTAATCATAGATAGAGAAATCTCATTAGCATCGAGCTGTTTTATTTTCTGAACAAGGGGAATTTTACCTAAGTGCTACACTCCCAACTCTCTCTACCTTTTATTTTTTAAACTGGGTCTTGCTAAGTAGCTGAGGTTTTCACTAAGTTGCTGAGGCTGGTCTTGAGCCTATGATCCTCCTTTCTCAACCTCACGAGTACTGGGATTATAGGTGTATGCCACCACACACATCTAAGCTGCTTTCTTAAAATGTGGCAATCACTTGAATATAGCATATATATATATATAAATTTATATATATATATAAATTCATTGCACCAAAAATAACAAAACTTTTGTGGTCTGAAAATATATAACTTCTAATATACTATTTTCTTATACAAAGTTGGAATTCAGAAGGCTAGGAAATTGTACAGAGATGAGAATAACTTGAAAGAAGTAGATGTCTGTCAGCATCTCATTGTCTTTTATTTTCACCATTATTAGATGGTTTGGAATACTCTTGGCTGGCACAAAGGCCCAGAAGGAACATACAATATTCTAGCTGTTGATCTGGTCTCAAACATGAGCCCAAAGATTTTTGGAGCAGACTTTTGCAACACAATATATTAAGGCTGTAGCCACATCAACATGGTGGTGTGTTTGGAAGACAATGGCTAAGAAGGTAAGTACAAATAAAAAATTATACTCTTAAAGCCCAAATGTTAAGAATATGATAATCATTATAGGAAAACATACTAACAACATTATTGTAGATATTAGTAGGATTATGCTAGACAATCTTCAACTGCAACATTAATGACAGCAAGCTACAATTGCAATAGTGAGCTGATCTAATTATCTTGTTCTATTATTACCTTACATTTGAAGGACAACTAATTAACTAATTTGAACAATATATGTTCATATGTTCTTGGGAAATGCAGTCTTGATGTTGGCCCAGAATAGGAAAGAATGATTTCTGTGATATTATGAGAATGTTGGCTTCTTAGAAAAACTTTTAAAACTGAACTATATTATACTAGTTTTTGCCACAATAATGTTGTGTAATGCACAGTATTTCAGTAGGTTTCAGCAGCAGTTCTCACAAATTTATGAGCTCAGTAGAGTTCAGCTGATCTAGATTGAGCTCCAAAAGGAACTCAGTAGAGTTTGGCTGAACTCCATTGAACTCAAAAAGGCCACTATGTTTCTTATTGTGGATCTGTGAGTCCAGTATATTAATTTTTTTTACATATCTTCATGCCTTCTGGACTATCCAATTGTGACATGTTCTTAGAGTGGTGATGGTAGAGATGCCCAAGGGAAAATTAAAATGCACTAGTACATTTTAAGCTTCTACTTGGATCATGTCTTCTAACATCCCATTAGCCAAAGAAGTTACATGGCTGAGGTCAAAGAAAAAGGGCAGAAAAGTATATCTCTCCAACAGAGAAACATGGCAAACGCATGAAGAATCAAAGCCAATAATTCAATCTATAACAGATGTGAGCGTATTTTGTATCCTGAACTGAGGAAAAAGGGTTTAACAGATAATTATAGATTTGAATGCGCTTCAAGGTTTTATATGTTGCCTGTAAAAGAAAACACACTACTTTTTATCATATTGATATGCAGTCAAAAAATATATATTATTTTATGTGTGATATGTGCTTATGTGCATGTACACATACATATTTGTGTCAATTGTAAATTGATATCTGTAGCAGAGGCTCTTAATTGATCACCAAAGATCTACACTTCTCCCTCAATAGTTGGATTTATTACTAGGAAGTGGCTGCACATTTAAGAACTAATTTCTCCTGCTGCATCTAGGTGGTACCATGTGACTAGTTCTTGCCAATTTAATGGAAATAAAAGAGGTGTGTCACTGTTCAGCCCAGGGTGTTTGAGAAGTGAACATCACTTTTTTACTTTGCCTTTACCACCTGGCAAGTAAATGAAGAAGACTCCAAGGCCCAATCAGACAGCTTAGAGGCAGAAATGGAACAAGTGTAGGTTTCTGAATCTTGTAGACGATAGTCTATGCACTAGAAATACTGTAACATGAGTAAGAAATGAACCTCTATTGGGCTGGTGTATATTATGCCGCTAAACTGTGATAAGAAATTTTTACAGTGACTTTAGAAGGTTGAAGCTCCTTTCCTGCTGTGAAGATTTGTAAGAATAAAATAATCAAAGAAAATATTTACTACATATCTAGAGAGAAACATCTACTATACTGAGCACTGTAAATTGTAGATAGAGAATAATCAAAATCCTTAGTTTTGATATGACTAAGACATTGATGAAGACTATAGAACTCTGTTAACCATGTAGACAGTACTTATCGATGTATGAAGAATATGTGTACATGTATGAGACAAGTGCACACAGCTGGATCAGGGAGATTCCTCTTCATAGTAAGAGTTTGGACATGAATGGGAAAGTTCTCACTGTGTTGCTTCATATAATCATTTTTCCAATAACATAATGTAAGAAACATTTCTTACTTATTCTGTTGGTAGCAACTCTACACTGGGACCATGAGAGGGAGGGCTTGGCAATACCTTCTGTTTTCAACCAAATCAACACCATTTCAGGAATTCTGGTGTTAGGAATATCCTTTATGCTTCTTCTCTCCAGAAAAGCAAATCAAAACACAACAACAACAACAAAATTAGTGGAATGTTTCTCCATTAAAGGAGGACCCAGATGCTTGCCTGTCTCTAGTTCCTAGGGCTCAGATTTTCTCAACATTCTCCTCTACAAATAAGCAAAAGTCAGCCAACTCATAAAGAGAAATGACACCATTCCAAAAACAATTAATAATGGGCATTCTCATTTCTTTCTTTGGCTTGGAAAACTAATTTGAAAGCTTTGATAGAATAAAGATGACTGTGTATATCAGAAGAGGCCCCTTCCCTTAGTAGGATTTTGAAATTTAAGGCAAACATTTCCATCTATTTTGGTGGAACTAAGAAGTGGCTTGCTTAAATCAAGCCTACTATATGCTAAAATACAATACACTATACTCTTGACAAGGAGAAATTTTCCTCTCACGTAATTGGCACAAACCATTCAACCTCTTAACACATAGGTAACTTTTTCTATTGTGAAGAGTAACAGCCCAGTTTTGTTTTTTCTCTTTATCCCCTGTATTGGTTTCCTGCCACCATTTTAGCATATTGGCACCAACTTAGTGGCTCAAGTCTCACAGATTTATTACCTTATACTCTGGAGCTTAAAAATCCTAACTGGATCTCACTGTATTGGCAGGACTGCATTCCTTTCTGAAGGCTTTATCGGAGAATCCATCTTCTTGCTCTTTCCGATGTCTAGAAGATGCCAACACTCCTTGGTCCATTTCTCCCTTCTGTCTTCAAAGTTAACAATGGTCAGGTGAGTCCTTCTCACATTATATCACTGTGACCTCAACTCTTTGCATCCATTTTCTACATTTAAGTACCCTCGTTATTCCATCGTGCCCATCTAGATAATCCAAGATCCTCTCCCTATGGTAAGGTAATTTGGTTAGCAACCATAATTTCATCTGTAATATTTTTTCCTCTTTTCCATGCAATACAACCTATTCACAGGTTCCAAGGGTCAGGACACCACGGGCATCTCTTAGAGGCCATTATTCTGTCTACCACCTCTCTTTGTCAAATAATATTGTGCAAGCACTTCCTCTCTGCATCTTAAAATCTCAGACAGGCTACATAGACTTTTACCGTTCCTTAGTAACTCAAGCAACTTTAAAAACTACTTCTCATTAATCCATTTTCAATGTTCCTAACTGACGTTTGGTTTTATTTTCTCCTATTTTCCTATTTAAGTGTGTCAGAAACCTGAAAATTCTGGAGTGGGCAAAAAAATTCTGGAGAAGGATTTATGGTATTGTTTCTCTTTTATGTCCTCCCAATATCAATAGTTGTTGGTTCCCACCTAGCCAGGTCCATGGAGGAGGGGCATAATGTTATGGACTTGAAGAGTTGTCTAATGGCATTGGTGCTGTTTAATGGCAAGTGGATAATTACTGGCTCTTTGCTTCATTGGGTGGCCCTGTGGGCTTCTAAGTATCCTCCCCTGAAAGCCTCCACCTGCAGTGCCCAGGTGTATTGTAAATAGCTACCAGGGGAGGATACTTAAGGAGCTCATATGGCCACCCAATGAAGCAAAGAGCCAGTAATTGTGCACCTGCCATTAAAAAGCAGCAATGTCATTGAGTGACTCTTCAAGTCCATAACATTATACTCCTCTTCCATGAGCCTGGCTAGGTCGAAAACAACAGATACCAGTATTGGAAGGAAGTACTATTACCCAGGTAGCTATTTACAATACTCCTCACAGAATTGGGGATCTAACATTTCTCCACTCTGTTGGTGTCACATGGACCCTCCAGGTAGCTGAATTGGACAGCTTCACCAGGCTATCTCGTTTCCATGGTAGAAATGCAGTTTGCTTCTTGTATTGCCCTTAGGATAGTCCAGTCATAGTTTATGACATTTAGACCTTCCAAGCCTGACTCATAATACTTAAGTCCAGCAAACTCCTAGCAGCTTGTGTTTATCACTCCAAGTGGTCCCCTTAATATTCTTTTTATTGGCTTAAGGTAAGATGGAAGAATGCGTTTTCCTTGGGGGAGATAAAACAACAAGCAATAAAACAGAGAAGCAATGATTTTCAAAGTAGTGCCTTTTGCTCACTTCTCAATATGTTCACATTTTTTGATTTGCAGCTGGAATTGGAGAGTGTCACAAGTCTGAGAAGAGCTTGTTGTGCAATCTTTTAGTATGTTATGAACAAGTGGGTAAGCGCCCGCACCCAGCTTTATGGGAATGATCTTGGCACCCATGAAACTACTCTTGGCCTTTGGCGCCCCAGTGGAAAGTAAGATATATCTACATCTAATTTATAGTAAGAGTGTTTATATTTATGCAAGTTTAACAAGGTATATCACACATATTACTATGATATTGTCATTGTTAGTGTAAAGAGCCATACTCCAAGGATCATTTTGAATTGACTGGAATATTAAAACCTTTTTTTAAATAACCAAGATAAGAAGAATTTGAGAATGGCACCGTGGAACATTGGTAAGAGAGCGAAAGAGAAAGATAACAAAAGAAAGAAGTGCACAATGATTTCTGTCCCTTACCTAATCCCTTATATGACCATGCTTCCCTAGTATTTAGAACATTCTTGGCCAAATGATGAGGTAGATATTGTGTTGAGAGGCGTGTTTTGGAAACACTGGTCAAAAACAATGTTGTTGACAAGTCTTGACACTGAGTGGGAAAAAGCTACATTCCTCACTTAATCCTAGAACCTAGTGGTACTTTGGCATTCCAAGGACTGACTGGTGGCTTTACAGTTGGGAAATATGAATAAAAGAGAAATATTATGTAAACCCTGTATGCTTGCTACAAAAAAATAAATAGATCCTACATGGTAAGGTAAGTAGTTTAGTGGCACAGATTAAGTTAGGATATTCTGGGTTATTGGTGTCGACATAATTTAGATTTGAATCCCAACACTGGAAAGGGTAAGGACATTTGGAGTATATAGGCTTTTGTAATTTAATACATTGAATTCACTATACAAGATTTGTTTTGATTTGGTTTTTTTCCAATTTTTGAGTTCTTCCTAAGGATCATATTGGCATTACCCCAATACTACAGTAGAAACAAATTCACTGAAGGATTCAAGTATCTTAAAAATAAGCATCACTACTACACTCAAAAAAATGTCTAGCTACAGAAATGAATTATCAGATTCTGTCCAGAAATGCAACATAACAAAGAAATATATTCTGAATCATTTTAGGCAGGGGTCATTAGACTCAGATATAACTGAAACACCCACATATTAGTTTCTAGCTTTGCCTTTGATAATAAATAGGAAGGGCTTGGAAGAGAACTGAAGAAGGAAAGGGTGTTTATAGAAGTCTATGTGATATTGGAGAAACAAGGAGAAAGAATATGAAAAAAAAAGTGGAGAGACTGGATCATTGTCAGCATTAAATAAACATTTTGAGTAGAATGTCTTTTGACTAATGATGATTAGCTGCAACCATTGGCCTCTTGTTTCCTTTGAAATGCATATCTCTGTTTTTCCATTGTGCTACACTCTGCTTTCTCCCTGCTATTCTTTGATGCCTTTGATTTGCTGACCTCTTATTTAAATGTAGGAATTCCTCCATGTTCCATGCTCTGTCCCTTTCTCTTCTTTCCTAAGACATATACTAGGAAATGCCTCATACCAATGATTTCCACAATAGATCTCAATGTGCCCCATCGTGAGAACACTTCTGAATCTTGATCTCTCCATTTAACCATTTTCACACACTTGAAAAGTCCAAACAGCTTCAACTATTTCCTTTCCTTCAACCCCCAAACACAATTAAGCTACTGATTGATTTTATCTTTGCATTGTTGCCTGTAGCTGCTTCCTCTTTTCCATCACTGCTGCCTTTGCTGAGAAGTAGCCTACTCCGCAATAACTGTCTAAATATCTCCCCAGCCCCTCACCCTGTTTCTCATCAGCCTTCTTTCATTAATCACCCACCCTCTTTGATTCATCATTCAAAAATAGATGTGATCATTTGACCTGCTCATTTAAGCCTTTGCTGGCTTTTCACTTTCTCTAATAATAAAACCAAGAACTTGGTATAATCTTTAAGAACCCTCACAGCTAAAACCCAAACTGCTTCATTAATAGCTCTAATTAGTATTCATTTTTGAAAATGTTTAATTGGTGCAATGGGATTGTACAACATGATGAGCTCCCACATGATCTATTCACACAGACACACATTCCATGCATTATTTAGTCTGTTTCCTTCTGTAGATCGCCCCTTTCCCTTCCCTTCGCACCCTCCCAGCCCCTTCCACTGCTCTACTAGTCTTTCTCCTCATTTTCATGAGGTTCCTTTTTTTTTTTAGTATTCTCTTTGAGCTTTCACATATGAGAGAAAACATGGACTCTTGACTTTTTGAGTCTGGCTGATCTCACTTAGCACTCTTTATTAGGACTGAACTATTCAGCAGCTGTTTCCCAACATTCCCCGAACAACACTAAATACATACAGTACCTTAAATCCTTGTAGGCCACACTGTTCTAGTCATGTGGAATAGCTTATTATCACACCAACAATGAATAATAATAATTGCAAAAACAACTGCATTTATTGAGCACATACTATTCCCGGGTACTGTTTTAAGAGCTTGTCATTCATTAAGTCATATAAAGTCATTAAATACTCACTCAACAGTCTGAGGTAAGTAGTATGATAGCCATTTTATAGAATGAAAAGTGACACAGAGTGGTTAAGTAACTTAACCAAAGTTGCAGGACTTACAAACTTCTCCTGGAATGCTAATATAAGCGAGGCTTTTTATTCCATTTTATCTGCCTAGGAAATCAGTATTATGAGGTAAGTATTAGTACATAGGTTTCACAGGAAATTGGGATTTACAGGTCTGTCTGCCAATGTTTTGATATTTCCATAATAAAATGCTTCCTCTCATCTAAGGATAAAATATAACTTTATTGTTAAACTGAAGTTTGGAGATCTACCACTTAGTATAGTATAATTTCTCTATGATGTTTTTAGTAGGCTGGCCAAACAATAATGCTAAGCAGGCTGCATCACACATTTTATGATGTGCCAGTTGGAGTACAATCAGCCGAGGAAAAGGAGTTTTAAAGAACAAATAAATTGTGAATCCACGACACCCAATTAGATAATAGAATCAGTGGCTGGAATACATATTGCACAATACTCAGGGTATAGACTGCACACACAGTTTCTAATCTTTTGGTCGTGTTTTCAGATATACTTCAGAGATATATTGCTGAGGCGTTATTTAGAGTAACTGATTTCAGATTTTTAGGTTTTCCTATTTTCAACCTTTTTTTTTTGAGTAACACAATAGGTTTGGTTATGGATAATCATGTTTTGGCCATTATGCTAATGAGAGGCATTTTCTCCCTGGGTCACATGGACCTTTGGTCTTTCCCTTTCTTTTTTTTTTTTTTTTTTTGCAGTACTAGGGATTGAACTCAGGGGCATTCTACCTCCAAGCTATACCCCCAGCCCTATTTTTTATTCTTTATTTTGAAACCGAGTCTCACTAAGTTGCGGAGGGCCTCACTAGGTAGCTGAGGCTGGCCAAGAACCTGGATCCTCCGGTCTCAGCTTCCCGAATACTGGGATTACAAGCGTGCGCCACCACGCCCGGCTTTTGGTCTTTCCCTTTCTGATGTGTTGCAGATGATATCAAGCTACTTGGACATTGTGCAACCATATTATTTTTCCAAGATGGCTGCTTTTTCTGCAACTAAACATGACTTTTTGCAGCTCTGTGTCAAAAATCAAAATAAAAAAGGAAAGATCACTGCTCAGATGTACCTTCACGTAAAATGGAAAAGCTGCAAATTAATTTTGGTCAAGGGCCAAAATTGAAACAACATAACTAGTCAAAAGAAACAAAAAAAGTCCATTATGAAAGTTCTGAAAGATTATAGATAATTCGAAAGTTTTAGAAATGTGTCTTTCCAAAATTATCATTTGAAAACTGTTACTGAGAGAGCCAGTGGGTTATGTATACTTCAGTAACACCCTAGAAATTTCTGTCAGATGCATCATATGATTTCTAGTCAAAATTTCAAGACATTTAGTTTGGTTCTGGGAATAATGATGAATGTGGGAAGCAACTGTACCTCTGGATGCTGATTTGAATGATCGAAAGTGGAAAGTCCTATCAAGCTACAACACAGACTGCAGCCTCCATCACACCAACCTTTGCATTTAAGAAGTCCTGTCTCTAGGAATAGCCCCTCTCCTTTTCAGTCATTTGTGCTCAAATTTTTAGTCCCTTTGAACACTTCTGCCTTTGAACACACACATTTAATATCTTGTTCAGGCTACAATAATAAATTGCCAAAGACTGTGTGACTTATAAGCAAGAAAAAAATTATTTTTCACATCATTCTGGAACTGAGAAGTCAAGAACAAGGTACCAGGAGATACGATGACTTGGAAGGACCCACTTCCTAGTTTATAGATAATTATCATCTTGCTGTCACCTCATATGGAAGAAGGGGTGAGGGATGTCTCTAGGGCCTTTTCTGTAAGTACACTAATCCCATTCATGAGTGTTTTACCCTAAAGACCCAACCGCATCCCAGAGGACCCCCTTCTAAATGCCATGCTATTGGAGATTAGGTTTCAGCACATGAATGTGAGGACACATTCAGTCTACAGCACTCCTCCCCTGTATTCATGCTCTTCTCACATGTTGTCAACTCCAAAGCCTAAGTTCAAAGTCTCATCTAAATATCTTCTACATCAGATACAGGTAATATTCGAGGAACAATTCTTTCTGAGGCACATTCTTCTCCAGCTGTGAACCCATGAGCCTAAACAAGTGTACATGCTTCCCAGATGCAATGGTGCAATAGACAGAAAAGATTTTCTCATTCCAATGGGGAGAAATAAAAAGAAAGAAAGGGGTAACGGTCTCCAAGTAAATCTGAAACCCAACAGGTCAACAACATTAAATATTAAGGCTTGAAAATAAACTTCTTTGTCTTCCAGACCCACTGGACAGAGTCCCTACCTTTGAGACCCCCTAGGGTGACTACCCTGCCCCTACAACTTTGTCAGGAAGAAGGGGTTAGGTCCTCAGGTTCTGGCAGCCCTTCTCTCCATGGCTTCCAATAGTCCCTTCCCTACATCTTGGCCAGGTAGTCCTCCAAGAGCTATCTGCTTGAGTTCCATCCTGGTAGAACCCTGTCCTTGGTCCAGAGGCTCTCTAGGACTTAGGTCCTAAGTTCACAGCTCTGCTGGTAAGCCCTGTTCTTTAATGCCAACATGGAGTTAGATCTGCTCTTAAGCAAAACTATCATGCACTGGTGTCAGTTCCTGGGAGAGGAACACCATGCACTGGTAATGAGTCACAAGATAGGACTCTGAAATATCTCTCCAATTTCTGCTTAGATTTCTATAAAACATGCTAACAACATATCAAGCAAAGCAGCTTTATTATTCACAGATATCTAGCAAGAATTAATGGCAGCCTCAAATCCACAGTAAACAGGACACCCTAAAGCTCAGGAGAGCTGCACAGGACAAAAGGAGTCTTGTCTGCATGTGCACCACTTTGAATAGTTACTGAGGGATCCTGAAAGCATTCTGCTCTCGATTTTATACCCCAAGGGAAACTGAGAGGACTGAGTAGAAGCACTATATATAGGACATCTTGTTTTAGAAGCAATGAGGACATCACCCAGCCTATTGTGAAGTTTCTTCTTGTCTCAGGATGTTGAGTTCTTAGTACATCCTGCCCAATAGTTAAAAGCAAGATGGTGAAGAGATAAGACATCTCAGGTCATTCAGAGACCTGTCCTCACATGTCTGGGACTGATGTATTCTCCCTGCCAGAAGATATTGCACCTCTAGAGGGACAATCACTGTGACTTGTGCCACATCTGATCCCAGAGGAGCTAGGATAGGACAGCTAAGTGTGGACCTGGAGTGCAGGACACAGAGAGCACTGCACCCCCAGGTTCCCCAGATACAAGGCCTTTCCTTTACATTCTTAAATTGTCTTGGACAATAATAGCTCCTGACTTCTGTTCAGATGGATAACTAATCTTATTAGAATGTCATTTGGTCACACCCTGAGAATTTTCTTTTGACCACATCTCCATCTTAGAATATTGGCTAAATCCAAAGCTCCAAAATACCACCACATCTTAGAAAGTATAGTTCAAATATTGCTATCTTTGACATGATGTTTTCTCTGAGACTTTCAACCAAAAGTAATCTATCTCTCTTTTTCATAGATTTTTATTTCATATATTTACCTCATACTTTTTCCCCCTTTCTTATGTTTGTGAGTATATATCTATTATCAGGAAGATTCTTGAGTATGGAGACTTTTTATTCTTGAGTATGGAGACTTTTCGACTCTGTATTTCCCATATGGCTTACAATGTGTGTTTACAAAATCCAAGGGATAAAAATCATGTTATTAGAAAAAAATGATACTTTGCTTTTGGGTAGCAGCTACCATTCTATAACAAATTTCAATATATAGACTACTTTTTTACAATTATTTTCTTAATATAATCTTACAACTCTTTAGTAAGACATTCTAGCATGGCCATATGATAGAAAAAAAAATTTGAATCTAGAGAAGTTGGTTGATTAGAGAAGGATTTACAACCAAAACCAAACTCATAAGGTGAAGATATGCAATTGCTTGCCTTTCTTTTCCCATTTCCTCTCATCATATTTGTTCTTCCACCACAAAAGACAATTTGTTTTGTCATCAATATCCCAAAGACTTTTTCCTTATACCCACAGCTGCTAAAAATCCTGCTTGCTTTGTATTGAATTATGACGTTTTCCTTTTTCCTCCTCAGACTTTCTATTGCCTTTGAAGGGCATGATTTGCCTTTACCAAATCTTCAACTTTTCTGTCCTTTCAAATGACTAGCCTAAACTTATCTGAAGAGACAAAGCAGGTCACTTTTTACAGGTAAGAGGAACAATCCAACAAGAGGATATAATTATAGTCAACATTTCTCCTCCAAATATAGTTGCAACCACTTTTATAAAGCAAGCTCTTCATGACATTAAGTCTCACATAGATTACAATACAATAATATTGGGAGAATTCAATACTCCTCTCACACCACTACACCAATCTCTTAGACAAAAGATCAGTAAAGATGTCTCAAACCTGAGGAAAACGACAAACCAAATGGACCTACTAGACACATACAGAATATTCCACCCAACTAGAGCTGAACATACATTCTTTCCAACTGCTCATGGAACCTTCTCCAAAATAGACCATATCTTGGGCCACAGAGCAAGCACTAGCAAATTTAAAAATTGTGACATAACCCCCTTCATCTTTTCAGACCACAATGGAATGATACTAGAATTCAACTATAAGAGGACCCAGAGAAACTTCATAAATACATGGAGACTGAACACAACACTGCTGAATGAGGAATGGGTCATAGAAGAAATAATGGAAGAAATAAAGAAATTCCTAGAAACACAACATATCAAAATCTCTGGGACACTTTGAAGGTATTACCAAGAGAAAAATTCATAGCACCAAGTGCTCATATAAGAATAGAAAATCATCAAATAAATAACCTAATGACACATTTCAAAGCCCCTGAAAAGCAGGAACAGTCTAATCCCAAAGCCAGTAGGAGATGAGAAATCATTAAAATCAGAGCAGAAATCAATGAAGTAGAGAATAAATAAATAAATATAGCTGCACAATTCACAATTGCCAAACCATGAAACCAGCTGAGATGTCCATCAACAGATGAATGGATTACAAGACTATGGAATATGCAAACAATGGGAATTTTACTCAGTCATAAAGAACAAAATTGTGGCATTTACAGGGAAATGGATAGAACTAGAGAACATTATGCTAAGTGAGATTTTCAGTCACAAAAAGTGAAAGGTCAGATATTTTCCCTTATATGTAGAATCTAGGGAGAAATTGGGACACAGGAGGGACTCCAGACAAAGGAGGAGAAACCTTAGTTGAGTGAAGAAGGGAACCTCAAGGAGATTGGAGGGAGGAAGAAGGAAACATCTCAAAGGTTATAATGTACACACACAAACTTATCAAAGCTAATCACTGAGCTAAGCACAAGAAGAAGTGAGAGGACGGGAAAATGTCGGGACCTGGGAGAGGGCTCAATGAGTACTGTATGCCTGTATGCTGTGTATATCACCCTGAACTTCAATGGATATATGAATACAATGCACCAATAAATTTAAAAATGACTTTTTTATTTTGCTAAATCACACTATTTTTCTTAAAATATTTCTCTCTTTTTCCAAGAAAACCATCTTCTTTATCCCTTCTGAATTATTGGACCTGACAGGGATCATCCTGAGATCCACAGGTCTTCAATGCTAAATTAGAGCTGATATAATTTAGACCTGACATCTTCTAATTTGTATTTATATTGATTTTGTTTAGTCCCGTACTCCAGTAACTTTGTAATATAAAGTTTATGAATCATACGTGACTTTTTTTACACTCAGAGTTGATTAATAGTTTACAGGTATAGAATTTCAAGATTGAAAATATGTTTTCTTATAAATTAAAAAAATTGTTCCATCATCTTTCTCAACCAATATTATTGGTAAGGGCTATAATAATATTAGTCTGATTAATGCTCCTTTGGAAGTGATCTGTTATTTTATTATTAAAAATATTAAGAGCTTTTCTTAGTTTTTGGTGTTCTGGTAAATAATGAGAATATGCTCAGGCATGTGTATCTCTTTATAATATATTTTACCAAGTATATTCAGTCTCTTAGGACACCCAGAAATAGCACCTTTTCCTATGCTGCACCTTAGTAAGCAGGTGTTCTTTAGAAAGTTTAGTTAGAGAACACATCATTAGAGAATGTACTTTGATAAGTGTGATTACTCAGTCACAAAAAGGAAAAAAAAAAGGATGTTCTCCCTAATACTCCCTAATATGCAGAAGCTAGGTAGAAAATGGTTCATAGGAGGGACTCTTGACAAAGGAGAAACCATAGCTGAGCAAATAAAGCCATCTAACTGAAGGTGATGGGAGGGGGCAGAGAGGGAAACTCTCTAAGGCACCTGATGTACAATCACAAACAGATCAAAATTAATCACTAAGCTGAACATGAGAAGGAGGGAAGGGGGAGGGAATGGGGTGGAATTGGGGAAGGGCTAAATGAGTGCTGTGTGCAGGTATGCCTCTACCATCTTGTACCTTATTAAGATGTATGATTATAATACGAGAGAGAGAGAGAGAGAGAGAGAGAGAGAGAGAGAGAGAGAGAGAGAGAGAGAGAGAGAATGTACTTTAATATCAGTGTCAAATGGCTTCCTAATACTAGCTGCCATTAGAAGGAACTAATCACAGCAATATAGCCTGTCCCATCCCCACAGTGTGAGAATCTCCCCCTAGAGGAGCCAAAAGGAATGTCTGCCTGTTCCACATAAGGAAATCTGCTCCCAAGTTAAAGAGGTAAACCAAGTTACCAATGATATAAATGACCCCATGTCTTCTGGAGCACAGGAAGAGATGAGAAGGGGCTTTGATTAACACTAAAAATTCTTCTTTGCCTAGAAAAAAATATCACAAACAGAAAAATGTGCCTTCCTAATAGAATAGAGGTGAGTTTTGAGAATCTGAGGATGTGTGCTCTATATTAATCCTGGGGAAAATTCTACCATAATTTCTTTAACAAGTCCCTCACTTCTATTTTCTCCATTCCTTTTCTCTGAGCCTTTTATTTATGAGGTACTGTTTAACAAGGTTATTTCTATTTATTCCACTGTTTTCTCATATTTTATGTGTCTTTATAACATTAGAGATTTTATTGATCTTATTTTGTAACCCCATTGACTTTTTCCAACTCATAATTTAATCATGGAAGGTATTTTCTTGTTCCAGTAGATTTTTTCTCCCATCAGATCATATTTTTGTTCCTGTTTTACAAATGTACTTTATTTTTAAACACATCTGACTATTAATTCCTACCAGTGCTAGTATAGCACAGAACATACCTCACATGTCTAAACATAGAAAGCATAGGTCATTCCATACAACTTAATCTTTCTTTAGAGTTTTATATCTTAATGAATGTCTCTTATATTGCTTTTTGATCCTCTTATCACTGACTCATTTTCTGCATTGTCCCATTTTAAAAGCAACTTTCCTAAATTCTTTAGCAAAGCCTACTTCTCCATCTTTGTACTTCTCAGAGCATCAATTTCTCATTTGTTTGTGTGATAATTTGTTTGACTGTCTCTCCACTACATGTAAGCATGGGAATTGCACCTATTTTGTTCAAGCCTAGGCTTGATTGACATTTATCAGTTATTCATTGAATGACTCAAATAATGCAATCGTAAGTGCATGCATATGATACTCCATTCCTGTGAAATCTAAAGGGTCAGGGACATCACTTATGAAAAGTAGTGGTGCGCCAGGCGTGGTGGCTCACGCTTGTAATCCCAGCATTCGGGAGGCTGAGACCGGAGGATCCGGGTTCGCGGCCAGCCTCAGCTACCTAGTGAGGCACTCCGCAACTTAGTGAGACTCGGTTTCAAAATAAAGAATAAAAAATGGGGCTGGGGGTATAGCTCGGAGGTAGAATGCCCCTGAGTTCAATCCCCAGTACCGCCAAAAAAAAAAAAAAA
>PVLC010008393.1:0-58567 GCA_004027655.1 Graphiurus murinus | reverse complement strand
CACAAAGAGTTAAGAAGCATATGTTCTCCCTAATATGTGGATGCTAGGGAGAAGATGGGGCATAGGAGGGTCTCCAGATGAAATGGAGAGATCCTCGATAAGCAAAGAAGTTGATTTAATTGTAGTGGATGCATGGGGCGGAGGGACACCCTAAGGCACATGATGTACTTACACAATCATATCAAGGTCACTCACTGAAATGAACCTGAGGGGGAGGGAGGGGGAGGGAATGGGGAGGGAATTGGGGAAGGGGTCAAATGAGAAGTGTGTGCAAATATGTTGTTAACAACTTGTACTTAACAAAGATGTATGCTATGTTGCACGAATTACTACAATAAAAAATAAAAAAAAAAAAAAAAAGGGCTGGTGGTATAGCTCGGAGGTAGAATGCCCCTGAGTTCAATCCCCAGTACTGCAAAAAAAAAAAAAAAAAAAAAAAAAAAGATTGATCCTTAGTTATTTTAGTCTAGTCTTAGCCTAATTTCATATCACTTTCCTATTTTGTATTCCAGTCATTGGGAACAATATAGATTTTGTTCTTTAGATTCTTCCTCTAGTTTCTGTGCTCATTGAGGAAAGAGCTTTTACTTTGACTCTACATCCAAAGAGGTTTTGTAGTCTGTCATCTCCACTTTCTCTCTCTTTTCTTTTACTGTGTTTTATGTATTTTTAAAAGTTATTTTCTTTGTGGTCATGGTGGAGATTACAATTAACACTTTAAGCAATCTCGTTTAGACTAATGGTGACTTTATTTTAATGCTATACAAAAACTTTGCTTCAAGATATTGTAGGTTTTCTCACTCTCCCTTATTTTGGGCTATTGTCATACACATTATATCTTTATATATTAAAAGTACATTGGCACAATTTTATAATTATTGTTTTATGAATATATCTTTTAATTCATGTAGGAGAAGAGGCCGGATAAAAATATGTTTATACCTTCTCTATATTTTCCTATGTTGTTTCTTTCATCAATACTCTATTTCTTTATGTGGATGTGAGTTACTGTCTAGTATGCTTTCATTTCAGCCTGAAAGAAGGACTTGCTTAAGTATTTCTTGTAGGGTAGGTCCGCTAGTGGTGAATTCCCTATTTTTGTTGATCTGGACATATCTTAATTTCTTCTTTGTATTTTGAAGAATAATTGTGCTGGAATTCTCAGGTCGACTGTTTCTTTCAGCACTTTCAATATGTCACTTACTGACTCCGGCTTCCCTAGTTTCTGATGAGAAATCACTTACTAATCTTATCAAGATTCCTGTGTACATGATGAATCACTTTCTTCTTTGCCATCAAGATTCTCTTTTTGGATTTGATAGTTTGATTAGGATGCATGCTATCATTTGGATGTGATTTGTCCTGCAAAGGCTCATGTCCTAGAAATTTGGTCTCCAGTGTGGCAGTGCTGGAGGATAGTAGCACTTTTAAGAGGTGAGACCTCGAGATAAGTAGGTGACTGGGGAAATTGCCTTAAAAGGGGATTAATGCTGTCCTTCTGGAGTGAGTTATTCAAGAATGGGTTGTTATAAAAAGAACATGACTGCCCCCCCCACTCTTTCCTATCCTGTCTGGCCATGTGATTTCTTTTCTCATATACTCCCACCATGATGCTCTCTGTCAATGGGTGCCTTATCAAACACTAAACAGATGGAGCTGCCTGCGCTTGGACTTTCAGACTCCAAATCTGTGTCCTAAATTAATTTCTTTCTTTATAATTACTTAGCCTCAGGCATTTTGTTATAATAATGAAAAGCATACTAATACAATATATGTAAGTACTAATCTCTGAGATTATGTTATTTGGAGCTTATTGAGCTTATTGGATGTTTAAATTAATGTTTTCTATCACATTTATCAAATTTTGGCATTATTTTATTGTTCCCTTTATGTCTATCTCCATCTAGGACTTCCATTATTTATATGTTGGTAGACTGATGATATCTACCCGTCTCTGGGAGAGTTCATTTTTCTTTCTGTTCTTTAGACTGGCTAATTTCAATTGACCTATTTCCAAGTTTGCTGATTATTTCCTCTGTTTGGTCACTTATCAGTCTTCAAGTCTGATGATTCTTTCTATTCCCTGCTCACATCTGTTGTTCAGCCTCTCCAGTTAATTTTTTATTTTACTTATTATAATTTTCAAGTTCATAATTATTTCTCCTCCTCCCTCCTCCTTTTTGTGGTACTGGGGATTGAATCCAAAAGCATTTTATCTCTGATATACACCTCCATCCCTTTTTTAATTTTTATTTTAAAACAGGGTCTCAATAGGTTGCTGAGATTCTTGCTAAGTTGCTGAAGTTGGTCTTGAACCTGAGATCCTCCTATCTCAGCCTCCTGTACTGGAATTACAGGTGTGTGTCTCTGATGAGACATTATTGTCATACTATCTTTTAATTTTCTAGATATGATTTCTCTTCATTCTTTGAACATATTTATAATATCTGATTTGAAGTAATTGTCTACTAAGTCAAAAGTCTGGCTTCCTCAGAGACAGTTTTTATTGATTCCTTTGTTTTCTGTGTATGAGCCAACTTTCTTGTTTCTTTGTTTTGTTTTTGTTGTTGTTGAAAGTACACATTTTAAATAGTATGTGGCAACTCTGGAAATCAGATTCTCCCTTTCCAGGAATTGTTGTTGCTACTTATGTTGCTGCTGTTTGTTTAGTGACTTTCATAGGCTATTTCTCCAAATTCTGTTTTGTTTGTCCTGTGTAGCCATTGAAGTTTCTGTTTGATTAGCTTAGCTGTCAGCTAATAGAGATTTTCTTTTTTTAAAAATATGCCTTTATTGGTTCATTATAGTCTCACATCATAGTGTAAATCATGTTGACAGTGACAGAGATTTCTTAAATGTAGTGCACCAATAATACTCAAGGCCTATTCTGAGAGCCTTATGCACCTGCATTGCTCCACAGGGAGTTTACAATTGTGTCTTAACCTTTACTTCTGCTGTGTAGGCTTTCAAGGTCAGCCAAAGTAAGAGATTTTACTCTGCTTGGGACTTATGGGGACATTTGCTTCTGGATTCCTAGGCATGTACTGGAGCTCATCAGAGCCTCCCATGAACGTCTCATTCTCATTTTTTTCTTTTCTAAGTTTTTTGTTCATCCTTTTGTTAGTTCTAGTTGGTATTACTGTGTCAGGCAGCTGTGATGTTAAACAATTATAGTTGATTTTTTTTTTTTGACACATGCCCTGGGGTAGAGCTATTTACACACAGTGAACTCTGAGTAGGCTAAATAAAGATAAATTCTAAGAATGGAGCTTTTTAAGGGAGCTGCCAGACTGGCCAAATAGGGACACATTTCTGGGGCTTTGGGGGTACTTCATCCTGTTCTGTCCCCTTCAAGTGGCTCCCAGCCTGTTTTTTTTTTTTAATTTTTTTTTTTTAATTTTTTTTTTTTTTACTGTGATTATGAGTGGTTCGTTTTCAAGACAATCACAGAGCTGGGAAGATGGGTGAGATTAGGGCAAGTTAAAATGCCAAAGAGCTCTCTGTTATTACTGAGGCTCATCCATTTTTCTCGAGTAAATGCTTGTTAGATGATTAAAAGCCTTTTGTTAATTTCTAGAGTTCTGAAATAGTTGATTTTGACATTTTTTTTTTTTGCCAGTGATCTCATTGTTTTTTCATGGAGGAATGAATTTTCAGCGGTCTCTTCCCTGTTATTCTGGTAGTGACTGTGCTCTTCATGTGGCTTTAATTTGTTTTTCCCAGATGTGTAATGATGTTCAAGACATTTTCCTGTGCTTATTGGCCATTTGGATATCTTCACTTGTGAAATATCTAAGTCATTTGCCTACTTACAAATGTTCTATGCGTCTTAGTAATTTATAAAAGTTTTCATATATTATAAAAACCTTTGTCATTATTATAAATACTTTTTCATGTAATATAAATATATGAAATACTTTTTCATGTATTATATAAATACTTTTTCATGTATCATAAATACTTTTTATCAGCCTATTTAATTAGTCTGTTTTTCATTGGTATCTTGGTTGGCAGAAGTTTTGATTACATTTGATTTATGGATTTTATTTATTTTATGATTAGTACTCATTGTCTTAGAAATCTTGCGTACTCCAAGATTGTAAAGATAGTCGATTTTTTTCTAAGAATTTATAATTCTGTTTTGTTTTTAAAAGGTAGGTTCATGTCATCTCAGTTTGTAAATTTGTTAGCATATTTTTTCATAATATGGCCTCCATTTTTCTTTATTTATATTCTCTTACTTATTCCCAGTAATGGAAATTTGTATTTATATTTTTCTTTCTCTTTTTAATCAGTCTTACTAGAGGTTTCTCAATAATATTAACTTTTCACTGCTGATTTTCTCTATTGGTTTCCCATGTCTTATTTTGATTTCTAACCTTTAATGTTTCTCTGTTTTTACTAACTTCAGTTTCTTTTCTAACTCTAGCTCTAAAACCATGACAAACCATGGGAAGCCTCTCTTTGCCAATAGCTACCAAATCTTTAGATTGCTGGGGAGTTCTCTTTGCCAGTCAGTTCCATATTCTGCATTTTGCAACTCAGATCCCTCTTATCCTGTTGCCTACCTCCAGAGGCCACTTCAGTGAAGACCAAGATGACCTCAAGGGGAATTATAATGTCCTAGCCCAGTAACATCCTTAAGGAATTGCTAATTTGCATTGAATAAAGGACCTGAATGCTCTGGTGGAATTTGTGTCACATTTTCTGTCCCACCCCTGGCCTTGGTGGGCTGTTACACTAAGAAAAGTTCCTGTATGCTTCAAGAAGGGTATCTCTCAGCTCCTGCCCTGGGTCTGGATTTTAGTATGCAGTCCCATGCACTTGCATTTGGTAACAGCTAGTGGGAAAGCAGGTAGGTTTCTGACTGGGACCGCTCAGTTTAATAATTCATCATGCCAGCCCATGTGTGGTTGTTGTAAGTTTGTTGAAAGCTCAGTTTGTTTTTCCTGTCACATCTATGGAAGATTCTTCTTTCTCCTGCCATTCCACCAGGGATGAAAATTAACTCTAAGTCTTTTTCTCTCCTTGAAAGGACTCATTACTTTCTAGAATTCAGCTCATTTACCTAAATGTATTCTTAGCTCTATGATGAGTTTCAAGAAGCTGTGATTTTTATAGATTAGCTGATTTGTTCTGGTTGTTAGGTTGGAAGTGAAATCTCTTGCAACTCTCTTCTTCCTATTTGGAAGTGGGAGTCAGGAACATTTATTTTTAATGTTCATGATTTAATGGTTATGTCCAAGCATGTTATTGTAATAGACAGATTTTCTTTTCTGGGGGTAAAACTAGTGACATAAATTCTTCAACAAGTTGTTATACTTGTCTGGATAAAAATTAACAAAATAGATCTATAATACCTTACATGCCAAGGGTACATCATAATCAAAAGGACATTTTCCCAATTCTGGGTCTTTTCTTATTATGAATGTAGCTAACTTTTTTATGATAAATTTCAGGATGAGGATTGATATTGCATTTGAAGACAACAGAAAACTTACTTAGTTTGAGTTCAGTAAGAAAATGATTTCTGGGGTAGAAATTATTTTTAAAAATTTGGCCAGGTGTGGTGGTGCACACTTATAATTCCTGTACTTGGGAGGCTGAGTATCACAAGTTCAAAGTCAGCCTCAGCAACTTAGTGAGGCTCTCAGCAACTTAGTGGGGCTCTCAGCAACTTAGCAAGACCCTGTTTCAAAAAAAAATAGGGTTGGGGGTGTAGATTGGAGGCAGAATGCTCCTGGGTCCAATCCCCAGTACCACACACACACACACACACACACACACACACACACACACACACAATTTTTTTTGATAGACTCTTTTTTATTGTGTGAATTTCTCTATGTAATTTAACTGCTTGAGTCCTCTTGACTATATGGGGATGGCTGTTTCAACTTCATGAATATAAGAATTAAATGAAATAGCATAAGTGAATGTGTAGGATAGAGTACCTAGCATTTAGTGCTTAATAAATAGGAGTCTCTATGAAACCATTCCTCTGGTCTCCTGACCCTTGTTACCTTCATTTCTTTATATTTCATACCTTTGAGTGATACTGTTGAGTCTGAGGATTACTAAGGGCTACTATGGTTTTGCTTAAAAGATGTGCTAAAAAGAGTTTGGTCTTCACTCAATCTTTCCCTTTAAAAAACGAATTTGGTACGGATTTCATCTGGATTTAACTTTGAATTTGCCCTCAGCTAGGTTGTTTGCAAGATTACAAATAGCTGTAAACCCTTCAAATAAGCTTCAATTCCTTTCAGTGTTCAAACTTACCATATTTACAATGTAGTGAGAATGTCTCCATTTTCAGCATGAAGACATAAAGCATAGTCAATGCCTGACAGCTTTTAACAAAGGATAGCACTATCCATTCCTTCTTTTGACATCTAAGAAACCATAATCACCCTTCTCGGGTCAGCTAAAATATTTTGTCATACTCACAAATGTTTAATCATCTTGTAAATCTTTTTATTAAGTAAAATAATTCATAAGAGTATTTATACTGGCTTTAAGAATTCAGTGAATCTTAGCAATAAGGTATATATTAAAACATATAACTATAGCCTTTGAATGAATGTATTTTCATACTGTGCATATGGCTGAAGGGCTAAAATACAGTGGCTATTTGAGACTAAGCCCAGACATATAAAGGTTTCTAAATATAGCAAAACCCAGCCAGGCGTGGTGGCACATGCTTGTAATCCCATTACTTAAGGGGCTGAGACAGGAAGATTGCAGGTTCACAGCCAGCCTCAGCTACTTGGTGAGGCTTTCTACAACTCAGTGAGAACATATTTCAAAATAAAGAATGAAAAATAGAGCTGGGGGTATAGAATGCCAGAGAGTAGAATAGAGTTTGGAGGCAGAGTGCCCCTGAGTTCCATCCCTGGTACCACAAAAATAAATAAGTAAATAAATAAATAAAGCAAAGCTTTCATAGATGATCACCAAAATACCCAGCAGCAGCAACAAAACAACCACTGTGTCTTCTTGTTTATACACTTTTGATTTTTTATTAGTTTTTATGTATCCCTTATGTAATTAAAATTTTCATTTCCTTTGTGTCTAGTTATTGGTAGTTTATTCTTTGAAACTTATCTCAAGAATTCGTATTGAAACTGGTCAGAAAATCTGTAGATCCCAATATGTATTTTCCTGTGCTTGCTATCTGTTCATCATTAATCCCCCCATACTCACAGAGTCCTTATCTATTATCTTTTCTGTATCAAGATGATTATAACATGTTTCATTCAGTAGTGAATTGTCATACTGTCTCTACTAGTTTATCTTATGAACAACTGCATCCATTTGTATGAAAAAGACTATTAGGAGTGTAGCTTGAAATAGGAGAGGTAGCTAAGCCAATCAAAATCTTAAGTATCTACATTGTCATTATGTGGTTGCTACATATTGATTTGACAGATAAAACATACTGCATTCTACAATGTGTTCTTGTGGACTCATTTATTGTATTATGTTCAAATACTGTATTTGTTGCACTTTCTTTTTCTCAGGAAATATTTCCAATATGGGAAAATCATAGTTCTTTTTGATTCATAATTGATTAGAGATTCTGGGTTTTGGTTATGAAGGAATTTTGATGGATTTTTATTTTTATTTTTTTTTTAGTTTTAAAGACATATTCTAAAATACTTTGGAGACAGTGTTTTGTTGAAGTTTGATACCCTATTACTTTCCTTCCTGTATTTATTTTTTACTTAACCTCATTCTAAAAAGCTTTTTGCCCCTTTCAGTATTCAATATTTCCAAATGAAACATAAAATGATAGGCTGTTGTTGAAGAAAGGAACTTTAGCAATTATCCTTTCCAAAGCTCTGTTTCATAGCCAGGAAAGTAGGCATACATGAAAGAGGTCAGAAGACTAATTAATTAGCAGCAAAGCCTACATTTCCGGACTTTAGTTTGGTTTTCCTTTTATAGCCTTCCACAGTGTCTCTAGCTACTTATGAGCTACTCTTGATTCTCTTTAGAATTAATCCTAAAATGGAAAGAATAGTATATTAGAAAGGGCTTTGGGGGGGGGATTTCAAAGTATAAAAGATTATAAAAAATACTTAATTGAAGCATGGCAGTGCTTTTTTATTTGTATCATTATCAAAGTTATCAGAGTACTGGAAATCACTATTGTCTTATAGTAATGCAGAAGTTAAAATCATAGTATTGAAATATGAACCCTGATAATCACATTTAACTTACTTTATAATGATAGAAGTCCTGCTAACTGGCAGATGCTGTAGGCTAGAAATAGTCTTAAATGGAAGTCTAAAACTCAGTGAAAAGCCATATGAAAGCAGTATTATTTCATCAAAGTAAAATTACTTAATTCACTGACCACCTGAGATAACAAATTCTTATGTTCTGTAGTCAGTTGTCAACGTCTCATTTGAACTGATTCTGTCTTCACAGTGTTGAACACAACAGGACATCTTTCTAGTCTGAGCACCTAGCCCAGCACCTGGCGCCTCACAGACACAGAAGAGTTGCATTGCTCTTCAGTTTATTATCTAGGTCTTGTTACCTCCAGGTTTTACCCTTAGAACTTCCATTTATCATCTTAGTCCTGAGTCTCTCACCTGCAAGTGTTGAAGTGGATAATTGAAGCTGTTTTGCCTTTTTGTGTGAGAACTGAAACTCAAGGCTTAGATGAAATTGGCATTTTTTAAAAAAGAAATTCTTTCATATTTTTGTGCTTGACGTTAAACTGTTTTGTATAAAAGGAGGTATTTCTTCCAGGATTTGCCTTATAAGGTGGTGCTCCAGAACAGCAGGTTTTCAGTAAATAACTTTACACCTGACCTCAGAGTTACATTCTGCTTCCTTATATAAGCTTCTGGTTGCCGTCAGTAGACCAGTTATACTTGAGGTCATTTAAGGTTTACTGGACACGCTGAACTTTTATCCAAGTAATTAGGGCCTACAAAGATTTTCTTCAAGAATTACAACATTATGCTCTTAAAATGAATGACAAGATTTATTTAGTTTATAAATAACTTTGTGGTTTGAGAAATTCATCAATGTCATAAATGACAGACCGGCATGAAAAAACTGTGACTTTTGTGTAAACGTAGAACAATCATTGCAGCTGTTTGTCAATTGTAATGAATTAGTGATAAAGGTTACACAAAAGGTCTCTGGGGAAGAATTACCTAAGATTCTCTTACTTAATAGAGCTTAAAAAAACATGGGAAGCAGGGCTTTCAATACTTAAATCTGCTTCTCATGACATAAAACTTAACTTTAAGAAGTAACTTTGAGATTTCTTTAAATGTATTTGTAAGAATAGAGCTCTCAAAAGGAAGAGTCGCATTAACTTTTTTTTTTTTTTTTGCGGTACTGGGGATTGAACTCAGGGGCATTCTACCTCCAAGCTACACCCCCAACCCTATTTTTTATTCTTTATTTTGAAACCGAGTCTCACTAAGTTGCGGAGTGCCTCACTAGGTAGCTGAGGCTGGCCTCGAACCTGGATCCTCCGGTCTCAGCCTCCCGAATGCTGGGATTACAAGCGTGCACCACCATGCCCGGCTTCGCATTAACTTTTAAAGCCCTTGAATGTGTCCTAAAGTCTTTCCTAAGATCTGTACAACAATCTTTATCCAGTGCTGTATAAAGATTAATTAATTAAAGAAATTAATTTTTTCTTAATTTTATTTCTACCAGGAACCATATGCAAGATGAACTAAATTTTGGATGCATTTTATTACTTTTTATTTTCTATTTAATTGCTCTTATTGATTTCTGCAACTTTCACTACAGATGTATAATTTTTAAAAACTTACTAATATATTTTTAATTAAATTAATATTATATATGTTTGGTAATGATGATTAATATTGTATGGTATATGTATGGTAATGATGTTTTGATATATGTATATATTGTGGAATTACTAAGTCAAACTAATTAACATTAATTACCTTATTTGTTTTGTTGTGAGAATATTTAATCTATTAATTTGCAATTTGTAAGTATATAATACATTGTTATTAACTATAATCAGAATGTTGTACAAAGATCTGAACTTATTCCTCCTGTCTAACTGAAATTTTATATCTTTCAACCAACATCTCCCCAATGCCCTCTGCTTCCAGATATACAATTTTTTAGCTATGTAATATGTTAAATAGTCTTCTTTGGATTAACCTGGCAATTTAGCCTCAATTAATAACATTTTTTAAATGAGAAAATGAATTCAAATAATAAATTATAAATTAAAATCACATTTTAATATATATGAAACATATGATAAAGGATTATGTACTTAATATGCAAATGTATGTTATAAATCAGTGAGAAAAAAATCAGGTAATCTGGTAGAAAATAAGCAAAGGATTTAAATAGGCACAACACAGAAGAATATCCAAATGACCAATAAGCATATAAACATATATTCTAACTCTGATTAGTAGTTAGAGAAATACAAATTATACATTAAGATAACAATTTTCATATATTGCCTGGATTAAAATTTTGGAAGTATTCGAATTTCAAGTACCTACAGAGTTTCAGGGAAATGGCATTCTCCTACATTGTTAGTAGAAATATGAGTCCATGTTACTTATTTGGAAAATAACATGGGAGTAACTATTAAAAAGTATATAACTTTTGACCTTGTATTTTCTTTCTTAGGTTCTATCCATTAAGGAAAAAATATCAATACCTAAAAAAGGATATATGTACATAGTATATATTGCAACATTTTGGAGTATGAGTAGAGGGAAAAAAACCAAAAAACTAGAAACAATCTGAGTTCATCAATGAGTGAACAACATTATAGAATCTTCTATAGTCATTAAGAAAGAAAAATGTAGATCTATGGATCTAGAGACTGTTCATGTGCTGTTAAACAAAATGCAAATCGCAGAGTGGCTTATATAATATGATACCAGTTTTGTTTTTTAAAAAAACTAAAATTACCTTTTACAGATTTATTTTATGTTTGTGTACAGACTGCTCTTAACTTTGACTTCTTGTAGGATGCTGGGTTAGGAGTGGGGTTGGGAAGGGAATGGAAAGGGTAAAAACAGATCATTTATTTTTTCCTTTTTACATTTTTAAGTCTTTTCTTTGTTGCAGTAAGCATATATTAGATTTGTAATTTAAAAATTCCATATTTAAAGTTAATGTTTAAAGTCAAACTTTTATTAAAATAAAGAATAGATTAACTATAAGTTCTAACTTCTTTTTCTGTAATATAAAACATTTATGCTTTATGTTTAAAGAATTTGGGCTCATTTGACAGAATCTGAAAATTCTCGGTTCTTCTGAGATGTGCTTATAACCAAAGGTCATTCCTTTGTTTTATTTTATGATTTTGGTTGCCATTGACTTGTTTTGAATATGGCAAGTTCATATTCAAGCTGGGGGGCATTCCAAATCCAAGCCATTATACTCTGCCCCTGGCCTCCTAGACCTCATGGTCACCTCACAATGCAAAATGGAAGATTTCCCAAAGTCTTAACAGTTCCAGCATTACTCACAAGTCCCAAAGTCCAGAGTCTCTACTGAGCCCCAAAGTAAACTCTTGGCTATGAGCCCCTGTAAAAGAAAATAAAAATAAAAAGCAAGTTTTATGCATCCAATGTATAATGGTAAAGAGTAAACATCTGCATTTCAAAGGGGAAGAATAAGACCATAGGAGGAAGGAATGGGACCAAAACAGTATAAAAATCCGGCAGGGCAAGCATTTAGACCTGCAGCTCCATTTCTGGCATCCAGAGCACAAGGCCATGAGAAGTAATCTTCAGGAGGCCTTGGAAGCCCTGCTCCTGTAATAACCTGGTTGATTGCAATGGACAGCATACTTGCTCTTCCAGTCTGGCATCATGACTTGCAGCTTGTAGCCTTTTCTCGCACACATTCTACATTTCTGGAACTTTTAAATTGCAGGGTTTTTTTCTTGCAACCCTAACTTCACCCTCATAGCTTCACAAATTGCCCTATTTGGGCCTGCTTGCAGGGATTCTGACCTTGCCACAGGGGAAGAAAAGCTACCATTACATGTGTGCTGAGATGGACTGCCAACAGAAAAGACAGTCATGCCCTCTTTAATCATTGCTGCTGGGCCGGCCTTCATCTTGACCGTGGCAGAGCCCGTCTCCATCATGGGCAGTGCTGGTCCTGCCTCTATCCCAGCCACAGGGAAGGAATCTGAGTGCAAATTGCCCACATTGTTTTCTTGGTTCTGCATTTGGGCTTGAACTACTCCAATCCTTTCTTTGTTCCTATGCAAAGTGTTCAACTTCTTACTTTCTTTCACAACACCATCTCACTGGGCCACAGCTTTACACATGCCTTTCTGTCCAAATTGCAAACCTATAAAGTCTCTCTGCTTTACTTTCCATTTCCAAAATTTGATGTACTATTCGCTGAACATGAACATCAGTATCCATAATGCATTTTGGATATTTGGCTGTTTTGAGATTTTTTTCTGCCAGTTTATTAATCAGTCCATCATCTTTAAATTCAGCCTCACATAAAGTTTTAGGACATGAGCAAAATGCCAGAAAATTCTGTGCCAGAATGTAACATGTGTGGCCTCTACTCTATTTCCCTATGGAATCCTCTTTGCCCTCCAAAATCTCCTTAGCATAGTCTGCCGTCTACCGTCTACAATGCTCAGTACAATCTGCCTTCCTAGCCACATTTGGTCCTTCCAATTTTCTCTCACAAAACAATTCCAAAGACTCACTATCCTCAGACCTAGATATAGCTGTGATTCCACTCCTCTGGTACTAATTTATGTCTTAGTATCCTCACTGCTATAATCCAAAGACCTGACCACTTAATTTAGAGGAAGCATTTACTTGCTCAGAGTTTCCTTGGGATTTGGGGTTCAATCCATGTAAGGCTGGGACCGCAGCTCTCAGGGCATGGTGGCAGGATGTGGAGAGAAGGAGAGCACAGGGCTTTGCTCCTCCCATCATGGAGGCCAGCAGCAAGAGAGTGTGAGTAGTGAAAAGGGGAATCAATACACATCCCCAAGGCCGCACCCCCAGGGACCCCTCCTTAGCAACCAAGCCCTGCTTCCAATTTGGCTACCTTGTTTCTGTGAGGCTAGGGTGGCATTACAAATCCAAACACATATACAAGTTTACATACTAAACTCAACAAAGATATCTCCAGCAAATTATCACAATTTAACATAATTTAACAATACCTGAAGACAAGCACTTCAGGAAGATGAGTTGCAAAATGAAATTGACTATTAAATTGTGATGTACTGATAAGTCAAAATATTCTGATATATATCACCTATTATATTGCTTACTGCCTTCTGTGTTACAGTTCTTCCTTACTTAAATATAGCTGTTTTATAATACAGTATTTTAAATATTAAGAAATATAACTCTGTTCCTATGAGGGAAATATGATCAATATAGAAAACTTGGAAAACACTGAAAACACAAAGTTTAAAAACCACAACCAAAAAAAATAAAACCCCAAGAACCCCCAAACCCAAATCATCCATAAGCCTAATTTAAATACTGTTAACATTTTATGTGTTTTATTCTGATATTTTAAAAATAGTATTAAAGGAAAATTTATGCATATGTATATATTTAAAATGATTTGGTAAATATATATATGTATACACACACATATATATATGTATATGTATATATATATATATATTAAACGACATTGTAATCAGAATACTTATCAAATAAATTTATTAGCCTCAGAAACTTACTTTTCCCCCTTTGTAATGTCTCCTGGGTCCACTGATTCCTAGGAAGAATTCCCTTTATAAATTTAGATTTTCTAGAATTTTATATAAGTGGAGTCATACTCTATAAATGATTTTTGTCTAGCTTCCATCACTCAGCATAATTATTTTGAAATTCTTCCATGTTCCATGTCTCAGTACTTCATTTCTTTTTTTTCTTGCTTGCAGGGTAGTATTCTACTGTATGGATCCATTAAGATTTGTTTATTCTTCGACTTGTTGAAGTTCATTGGGGTTAATTACCATTTTGAGGCACTTACAAACAAAGCGGCTCTCAACATTCATGTACAGTCTTTGGATGTAATGCTTTCTTTTTTCGTGAGTGTATACCCAGGAGTAGAATGTCTATATCACATGGCAGGTGGTTGTTTAATTTTTAAAGAAACTGCCATTCTGTTTCCCAAAGTGATTGTATCATCTTATATTTCTGATACCACTCATTTCTTGTCCCCATACTAATTCAAATAACCATGGATGAGGCTTTGGGAAAAGGGAAAAAGAAGTTTTATTGATTTGTTAGTAAATGGGGAACTGTTTTCCCAATCCCAAGTGTGGGGGAAGGGCACAGGGTTCATAAAAGAGAAATCCAAGGACTAAGCTCCAGGTGTGTTTATCAGGAAACATAATTCATGTCCAAATGGTATCCTCAAGATAGCATTCCTCAGACCTGCTGGCACCAGTTCTTCATTTCTGTGGTCAGTGAACTGAAGGATGTGATAGGAATGTTAATCTCATCCCCTGCCCACAATTAGGGAGAGGAAGAAGAAGAGGAGCAAGAAAGAAAAGAAAAAAAAAAAAAAAAAAGTGTCAGTTTTAAAATAAGCCTCCTGCTGGCTGGCAGCAAGGTTCATACTCAGAGCATGAAGTGGGCCCCTGTTACACTTTCCCCAGTGTGATTGTTTGCCTTCCATTTCTATGGAAAAGTGGGCGATGACACCCTGCTTCCTGCTTCCTGCTGAAAATGGACCATGAAGGAGGTTCTTAGGATGGAAGGTTTTTAACTTCTGGCATCATGTTTTTCTCCGGAGAATTTACTGGAAGGGGTGGAGAGGTGATTTCAGCCTTTGTGGAGACCTGGAAGAAGCATGCTTATGTACAGCAATAAATATTTGACCAATTTGTTCTGCATACTGTTTTAATCTAGTTTTTCCTGCTGTAGCGACACTTTCCCCTTACCTGCAGAGTACCAGTAAGGGTCTCCCATATACTATTTCAGCTTAAGCCTGCTTCTGGGGACCACCCATTCCAGAGGGGGACAATTGGCAATACCTTCTCCCACTGTAGATATGTTCCTTGGCATACTCTAGCCACCATTTCTTTAACATATGATTTATCTTTTTCCATCCCTGTAGATTAGGGTCTCCAATGTGCATGTAATTTCTGCTGGGTGTTCAATGCCTTACTCACTTTTTGGGTCACTTCTGTAATAAGAAAAAGTCTGTTATCATTCTGCATTGAGGAGAGGAGCCCATATCATATCATATCATATCATATCATATCATATCATATCATATCATATCATATCACCAGGGCATCTTGCCTATAGTGAGTACTCTCTTGAAGTTTTTTCATGAACAATTAGGAGTGTGCTTTAGGCAAGAGGATGAGCCTGTGGGAATTCTGTCTCTGCTTGGCAGTGCTTTCCCAGGAGTCAAAACCCCACTCTTTGGACCATTTCTTATCTGCCTCAATATAAAAAGGTTGGTATTGCTCTAATTCAAGCTGAAGTGTTCAAGTTATGATAAATGGTTTGTCCTTTGCAGTATTTTTTGCAGCTTCATTAGTGGACTGATTTCCCCTAGCTATGTAAGTTTCAATCCTCTCCTGGCTAGGGCAGTGTATGATTGTCACCTGCTTTGCTTCAGCTATATCAAAACAGATATCTCAAGGGTATGTGTAATGTTCTTGATATCAGTGATGAGGAGCCCCTTCTTTTTCCAAGTAGCTCCATGTGTATTTTGAGTCAGTAGAAAGTATGGGAACTCTTAGAGAAATTGTTCCTTTGGACAGTCTGAAAGCTCCTAGAGCGATTAGCTCAGATTTCTGGGCTATTAGGTGGCAAAGCCTAGGCTTCCGGTACCTGTTATAAAGTGACCATGGCATATTCAGTTATCTTCTGGCAGTTGTCCATCAAGTTGTTTCAACTGGTGAAGAGGTCCCAGTCTGGCTCTGGTATAGGCTGATCATACAAGTCCAACTTGCTAAACCGTCTTCAAGATCCCCAGACAGTCATATCGTATTGACCTATTATCATCTGCTGGCAGCAGAGTTACTGGATTTAGGGTGGACACGGTTTTGAGACTGACATTTGTGTTGTCTCGTCAGATGGCCTGGTACCTCTCCCTCCTCCCAGCAGTAAGCCAATAGCCACCCTCTGTTCTGGTAGGAACAGGACTTGGTAAGGAATTAACACAGAAATGGGCTTCTCTAGAGTAAACTTTTCAGCTTCCTATGGTAAATCACAAGTGGCAGCTACCACCTTGAGGCAGGGTAATGTGGTTACCCTGTTTTTTACGGATAGGCTACTAGCCATGATGCATATCTCAACACCTGTAAGAGCAGACTTTTGTAAGAGCAGACTTTCTATGGAGATACAGCTTGGACTTTTTTTTTTTTTTTTTTCGCGGTACTGAGGATTGAACCCAAGGGCATTCTACCTCTGAACTACACTCCTAGCCCTATTTTTATTCTTTATTTTGAAACAGGGTCTCACTAAGTGGTGGAGGGCCTCACTAAGTTTCCAAGGCTGGCTGCAAACCTGCAATCCTCCTGCCTCAGCCTTCCAAGTACTAGGATTACAAGCATAGGCCACTACTTCCAACTGGACTCCTTTTTTTAAGTCAGGCAGGCCTAGGGCTATAGCTATCATGGGGTTTTAAGTTTTTGAAAGCAATTGGCATTCTGAGGTCCAAGTTAAAGATTCTTTCTGTTCTTTTCAAGTTCTTATATGTGTTTTGCTGTTAATCCAAATCTAGGGATCCAAATCTGTCAGAGTCTTGCCATCCCTGGAATCCACCTTATCATAGTATACCTTAGGTCCCTGGATTCCCTAAGGCTCAAGACTGCCTGCTTCCAACCTGACATCAGACTTTAGGCACCTTGTCTAATCTAGAATCCCAGATAGGTGAGGTGTTTACAAGTCTGAGTCTCTTTAGGGGACACCTTATATCTACACAAGGCAAGGGGAGTCAATAGTGGTCACAATGTGGGCTAGCTATAGGCAGGTCATCCACATGTTGCAAAGGAATTCCTTGATTCAACAATAACCCTTCCAGGTCTTTCACTATAGTCTTGTTAAGGAGTAGATGAGTTTTTAAGTCCCTGAAGTAGAAGAGGCCGGCAATACTAGGAGTTTACTTTGGTATAAGGATCCTGCCATTCAAAAACAGACAGTAACAGATCTCCTTTCTAGTGGGATGCAAAAAAAAAAAAAAAAAAAAAAAAAAAAACCATCCTTGAAGTCCAGCACTGTGAATAGCTACAGTTACCTGGCACCACAATCAGGAGGGTACTGGGAGTTGTATTCATTAAATATCTTAACTTGTTCATCCTACATATTTACTACTTTGTATACTTTGACCTGCACCTCTTCATTTACTACCTTCCCACCCTTGCCCCTGGCAACCATTGTTTTAGTATCAATCTTTCTGTATTTGACCTCTTTATATTCTATTTATAAATGAGATAATACAACATTTTTCTTAGCATAATATCCCTCAGGTTCATCCATTTGGTAGTAAATGTCCAGATGTTTTTAAAGGCTGTATAATACATATCCATACATTGCAGTTTCTTTACTATTTATATATTTTTATTGGTGCATTATAGTCTCACATCATAATGTAATTCAGAGTAATAAGGACATACATGCACACATGACTTGGTGAGCTTCTCCCCAGCTCTCTCCCCTCTTCCCTTCTTCCTCATACAGATATTGAGATTGGCATTGGTAATCTCACATATGTACATAGCATCAGTGGAAGTATTTCCTTCAATTCTCACTCCCCTAAAACCCCTACATCACTTCACTAGGGTTTCTCCTCCAATATCTAAAGTCTCTCTTGTGTTCTGATTACTTCCTAGCTTCTGTATATGAGAGAAAACATATGACCCTTCACTTTATGTGACTGGCTAATCTCATTTAACATAATGTTCTCCAGGTCTATCCATTTTCCTGCACATGACATAATTTTGTTCTTCATTATTCCTGAGTAGAATTACATTGTGTGTATATCCCATAATTTTATAATCCATTCATCTGTTGATGGACACCTGTGTTGGTTCCATAATTTGATTATTGTAAATTGTGCTGCTATAAGCATGGATATGCATGTATTACTATAATATTTTGATTTCAGTTCCTTTGGAAAGACATCCAGGAGTGTTATAGCTAGATCATATGGTTGATCTATTTCCAGATTTTTGAGGAATCTCCACACTGATTGCCATAGTGGCTGTACTAATTTGCAGTCTCACTGACAGAGTTCTTATTTCCCTACATTCTCACCAGCATTTATTGTTGTTTGAATTCTTGGTGATTGCCATTCTAATTTGAGTTAGATGAAATCTCTGTAGTTTTGATTGGCATCCCCCTGATTGCTAATGATGCTGAACATTTTTTCATATATTTATTGGTCATTTGTATTTCTTCTTTGTGAAGTGTCTATTTAGTCCAATTGCCCATTTACTAATTTTTCTTTTTAGTTCTAAGTTCTTTGTATATTGTAGATATTAGTCCTGTATCAGAGGAGTAGCTGACAAAGAACTTCTCCCATTCTGTAGGCTCTGTCTTTTAGACTCTTACTGGGCTATGTGTCTATTTTTGTACTAGGACCAAAGTGTTTTGATTATTATAGTTTTAGTAACAAAGTTAGGAAGTGTGATGCCTCCAATGTTGTGTTTCTTAGAATTGTTTTCTCTAGCGCATTTTGTGTCCTATATAAATTTTAGGATTGTTTTATCTCTCTGTGAAGAATGTCATTGGGATTTTGATAGAGATTATGCTGAATCAGTATATTGCTTTAGCTAGAATAGACATTTAAATAATATCAATTCTTTTGATCCATGAACATAGGATATTTTTCATTCATTTGTGCAATCTTCAATTTCTTTTGTCAATATTTTATAGTTGTCACCTTGATTAAATTTATTCCAAAGTATTTTATTTTGTGCTCAAATGGGATTGTTTTCTTTTCTTTTCTTTTTTTTTTTTCCAGGTAGGTCATCATTTTTGTATGAAAATACTACTTTTTTTTTTTTTTGGTGGTACTGGGGCTGTAATCCAAGGGCATTCTACTTCCCCCAGTCATATTTTATTCTTTATTTTGAAACAGGGTCCACAAGTTGCTGAGGCTGGCTGTGAACCTGTGAACCTCCTGTCCCAGCCTCCCAAGTACTGGGATTACAAGCATGTGACACCATGCCTGGCTACTACTCATTTTTGTGTGTTTATCAGGTACCCTACAAATTCACTACTGAGTTCACTTATTAGTACTAAGAGTTGTGTGTGTAATCTTTGTCATTTACTACATATAGGACTATGTCATCTACAAAAAGAGATTATTTTACTTCTTCCTTTCTGATTTGAATTTCTTTATCTTGTCTGATAGTTTTTTTAAAAAAATTATTTTGAGACAGGATCTTGCTAAGTTGCCCAAGTTTGCCTCAAACTTGTGACCCTCCTGCCTCAGCCTCCCAAGTTGCTGGGATTACAGGTGGGTGCCACTGAACTCAGTATCTGACTGTTCTTAATAGTACTTCTAAGTCTATGTAGAATAGAAATTCTGGGAGTGAGCATCCTTCCCTTGGACTGGATCTTAGTAGAAAAATATTTCAGTTTTCCCCCATTGATTATAATGTTATGTATGTTTTTCATAAGTGACCTTTATTGCTTTCTATACCTAAACTTTTGAAAGTTACTATCAATAATGGATGTTTGACTTTGTTGAATATTTTTAATTAATTAGTTAATTAATTAATTAATTATGGTACTGTGGATTGAGCCCAGGGGCATTCTACCTCCCAGCAACACCCCCAGTCCTATTTTTTATTCTTTATTTTGAAACAAGGTCTCACTAAGCTGCGGAGGGCCTCACTAAATAACTGAGGCTGGCCTGGATCCTCCTGTCTCAGCCTCCTAAGTACTGGGATTACAAGCGTGCGCCACCACTCCAGGCTTGTTGAATATTTTTAATTGTGCACTTTTTATCTTCCATTCTGTTAATTCAGTGTATTACATTGATTGGTTTGTTAAACCAACCTTGCATGCCAGAAAAAAATTCCACTTGGTCATGATGTATAATCATTTAGATGTATTGTTGAATATGGTTTGCTAATACTTAATGGAGGATTTTTTTTTTTTTTTGCGGTACTGAGGATTGAACCCAGGGGCACTCTACCTCCAAGCTACACCCCCAGTCCTATTTTTTATTCTTTATTTTGAAACAGGGTCTCACTAAGTTGCGAAGAGCCTCACTAAGTAGCTGAAGCTGGCCTTGAACCCGGATCCTCCAGTATCAGCCTCCCAAGTACTGGGATTACAAGCATGTGCCACCATGCCCAGCTTAATGGAGGATTTTTGCATTAATCTTCCATCAGAGAAATTGGCCTGTAGTGTTCCTTTTATGTGATGTCTTTGGTTTATGCATCAAGGTGATAAACTTCATGAGTGTATTTGGAAGTGCTCTCTCTATTTTGATGTTTTTGGGAAAGATTAGAAAGTATTAGTATTGCTGCTTTGAATGTTCAGTAGAATTCTGCTCTGAATTCTACCTGGGCTTTTCTTTGTTGGAAGGTTTTGATTACTTCTTCAATCTCTTTACTTGTTATTGATCTGTTCAAGTTTTCTGTTTCTTCCTAATTCATTTTTGGTAGGTTGTATTTCTCTTGGAACTTATCCATTTTTCTAGGATATTCAGTTTGTTGGTATATAATTGTTTATAATGGTCTCTTAAGATCCTTTTTATTTCTGAGACATCTGTTATGTCTTCGCTTTTACTTTATTTATTTATTTATTTTTGGTGGTACTGGGAATTGAACCCAAAGGCATTCTACCTCTGAGTGACAGCCCCAGCACTATTTTATTTTTATTTTGAAACAGGGTCTCACTGGGTTGATGAGAGTCTCACTACTTGCTGAGGCTGTCCTCGAACCTATAATCCTCCTTTCTCAGCCTCCCAAGTACTGGGATTACAAGCATGCACCACCATGCCTGTCACTTTTATGTATTTTTTTTATTTGAGTCTTTTCTCTTTTTTCTTTCCTAGTTAGACTACCTAAGGGTTTGTTGATTTTGTTTAATTTTCCTAAAAATACTTACTTTTTTATTATGTTGATTGTATGTTTTTGCTCTCTATTTGGCTTATTTCTGACCCGATCTTTAATATTTCCCTTCTTCTGCTAACTTTGGGTTTAGTTTGTTGTTCTTCTAGTTCCTTGTGGCATAATATTAGGTAATTTATTTGTGATCTTTACTATTTTTTTAAGAAACCATACTTTCACCCATTTCATTTCAAATCATTAGTTTCAGGGGTATATGTTTTGTGATTCTGTATACACATACAAGCAAATATGCACAACCTTACACACAAAAAATGCACAATGTGACAATCATTGTTTATGGATATGTTAGTATTTATTTAATACATTTTGATATGTTTTTCCAATTTTAAGAAAAACTTAGAAGCCAGGCATGGTGGTGCACACCTGTAATCTCAGTACTTGGGAGGCTGAAACAGGAGGATCTCAGGTTCAAAACCAGCCTCAACAATTTAGTGAGGCTCTCAACAACTTAGTGAGATATTGTTTAAAAAAAAAAAAGAGTTGGGGGTGTAGCCCAGAGGTGGTAGGTAAGTGACTTTATATAAACTGAGGGTTTTTTTTTTTAATGTATTGCTTTTCTTTGACATTTTCAAGGATATTACTGGACTCATTTTTGTGTTCTTGATGCTAAGCATATAGTAGATCCCCAATAAATGTAGCTGTGTGAGTGATTAGTTCAGCTAGCCCATGCCATAAACAATGAGAACTTTGCTTCTAAGCACAATGTATTGTGTCCCCCGTCCTTGTTTTCCCCCTTCGACGTCTGTGACATCCACCTAGGAATGATCCGCAGTAGACAGGTTAGTTTAGTGGAAGAGTATGCAGTTACAGTGAGAAGATTAGTTGTTCTTCTTTTGAAATCTTGCATTGTAATGTGGTTGAAAAATCGAATTCAGGGGAGTGCGATGGACCTGGGTTCAGATATCTCTGAGTGATTTTGTGGGGTGATTGTGGTGAGTAAAATGAAATGCCATGAGGGAAATACCCAACACAGACTCTATTGATTAGGATGTGGTAAGGACTAGGTTCTCTCTCCATTATTTCTTTAGGGTAGGTTCCAGGCCTAGCAGCTAATTTGAGTGTAATCCTAGGAGGCCATTCCTATCCACATAGTCTAAACTGTGCAGCCTGCTATTTAGGACACATATATGGGGAAAGGCTTTTGCAGGTGAGGACAGATCTTTTCATACTTGATTCTCATTGGCTGAGTGACTACAATGCTCATAATAACCATATTTGACAAATATTATCATTCTTTTGAAAATAAGGAAACAGAACTGGAAGAGTCAGGATGCACTTGTCCAAGGACACTGATAAGGGACAGAATAAAAAGTCCCAACTATATATATATATATATATATATATATATATATATATATATATATATATATATATTTTTTTTTTTTTTTTTTTTTGGGTACTGGGGATTGAGTCCAGGGGCAGTCTACCTCTGAGCTACACCCCCAGTCCTATCTTTTAGTCTTTATTTGGAAATGGTCTCACTAAGTTGTGAAGAGCTTCACTAGGTAGCTGAGGCTGGCCGCGAACCTGGATCCTCCAGTCTCAGCCTCCCAAGTGCTGGGATTACAAGCGTGCGCCACCACGCCCTGCTCCTTCCTATTACATTACATTGCCTCTTGGGATACTAAGAGACGAGTAGTTTTGAAGAGTTTATTGTAGGAGAATTTGAACTACTTTTAATTTAATTTTCTGGAGTTTTAGTTTTAATCGTTACATTTATGAAAAGTCAGAGTCTATAAAGGGAGAAAATTGTAATTTAGATTACTTTAATAAAATTATTTTAAAGCCCTTTAATATGATGTAGCAAAAATAGTAAATTTTTTAAAAACAAATATTGACTAGGAATTGAATCAGGAATTTAGCCTAGATATTTTATTTCTACGAGGAAAAGGAAATCACAGAATATAGATTTAAGCTCTTTGATATCAGTTTAGCATTAGTGGACTCCTGGAAGGTAGCATCTTGTACCTGAAATCAAAGTTGACGATTTCTCTCGTGCTCTGGCCAAGTTATGCATGGCAGCTTGGCAGATGTTTTGCAGATGTCGGTAATGTACAGTCTTAAGTCTTGTTTCTATTTCTGGCATGCTTTTAAGTATGACTCATGTTTTCTTGAGGCCATCCTAAAAATATAGCTAGTTTCAAGTATTAATGTGAGAATCACCACAGGTATCACATAATGCTTTCTTTCAGTCGTTAATGCAATTTCTGGACAAATTAAATAGGGAGGTGCTTTTCTGGGACAAAATACACTATACTAAAGTATGACTAAAGAAAGTAGGATTTTTATGGATCAGTGAGTCCTCTGATAAGATAATGTGCATAACAAATTTTAGTAGAAAGAATAAAACATTATTATTATTGTTGTGTGTGGGGGGAATACTGGGAATGGCACCCAGGGGCATTATACCTCTGAACTATATCTCCAGCCCTATTTTGTTTTTTGTTTTTTTTTTTTTTAACTTGAAACAGGGTCTCACTAAGTTGTGGAGACCCTTGCTAAATTGCTGAGGCTGGCCGTGAACCTGTAACCCTCCTGTCTCAGCCTCCCAAGTACTGGGATTACAGATGTGTGCCACAATGCCTATCAAAATATATTATTGATATCACCAAGAATAAACAAAATAAAACTAGTGGCTAAAACAGCAAGTCCACTAAATTTGATGGAACCTTATGGGTTCTCTTCTTGTAGGGAAAGTCTTGAGCCTGGCTGTCAAAATGCTTTTGTAGGAAGGCGATAGAAGGTAATGACTGGAATGCAAGCTTTGGACTCTAGCTACTTGGGTCTAATGGTTTATAGAATTAGCAACTATGATACTACTTTTCCAACTTTGATTTTCTCACTGTAAAATGGGAATAATATCATTTAACAAATACATAGCACTATTACTGGACTCCGTTCTAGGAACGTAATTTAATTCTCACAACAACTCTCTAAATACAGTTTTTATACCATTATATAGATAGGTAAACTGAGCATAGTGAGTTTACATAACTTAAGGTCAGACAGCTAGTAAATAGCAGAGTTGTGCTTTGAACCCAGTCTGGCTTGAGTCTATGTCCATACATACTATATCATCGTAGGCCTCCTAGAGTTGCTGTGAGATGTAAAGGAGATACATATGATTTAAAAGTCATTTGTATTTTTATGTGGCACAGGATAGGAATGCCATAAATTATGCCTATTATTATTATTATTGTTGGGAGAAGATAAAAATAGGAGGAAATTGGCCTTTGTAAAGATATACTGTAACTACAAAGTCAGCCACAAGATTCAGAAGCTGTTTAGAATTGAAATGTAGAGATGATGAAAACCTTAGATATCCTGGCATCTCCTCTAGGCTCAATTTGAAGGAAGAACTTATTTGCTACTGACTTGCCTTTCTAACAGTTTTATCTTCAACAGGTAAGGGAAACTGAGAGGAATGCTTTCTCAGGACTTACTTATGACTAATTACAAAATAACTCCTTAGTAGTGTGCAGGCAGCAGAGATGTTGAGAAAATAAAAAAAGGTCTATACAGCATTTCTCAGTGAGGATGCACTTGACCTCTTAGGCAGGATGGGACTGCTTTGGACATTGTATTCAGCATCAGTATCATTAGTAGACCAAATCATCCCTCGTTCTCTAAAGCTTTGCAACAAGTAAAAGTATCCCTGTGGTGATGGCACTGCCTCTGAGCACCACTATAGAGTAGTGAGAATAGAGGAAGGGATTGCTGAGGATTTTCAGATGTATGGTAAGTCGGTAGTTCTCAACACACACGAAATAGGGGACACTGCTGGGAGCATTCACAGGAGTGTATACTATGCCTAGCTTTAAATAACTCCATGCCTTTCTTCCTTCCTTAAGAAAGTGCATTGGTATACAAATTGCTCTATTATTATAGCTTCAGCTTTGATTCTGCTCTAGTTTGCTTTAAGAAAATAAGGTGTTACTGGGTGTGGTGGTGCATGCCTGTAAGCCACAACACCACTTGGGAGGCTGAGATAGGAGGATCACTGGTTCTCAGCCAGTCTCAGCAACTTAGCAAGGCCCTCTGCAACTTAGTGAGACTCTGTTAAAAAACAAAGAAACAAAAAACTTAAAAATAAGTCTAGGGGTGTAGCTGAGAGGTAGCATTCTTTTGGGTTCAATCCCCAGTACCACACAGGAAAGGGAAGGAAGGAAGGAAGGAAGGAAGGAAGGAAGGAAGGAAGGAAGGAAGGGAGGGAATTATTCTTAAACTTCATCACTTTATTGAACTTTCAACTAGTGAGGGGTAGACCTCACATTTGATTTGGAACTACTGCTTTGGATTAAAAAAAAAATCTTGAAAATGAATATAGTTTTAAGGTCAGGACCTTTGGGATAGAGTGGAGCTACATAGAACTAATATGAGACCTTGTATTTATGAATAGTTACCAACAGTTATAAATAATAAAAGGTGAGAGGAAGCTGAAGAGAGCAACTTGGCTTTACCTTCTAAAGCTTTGGAAATTTTAGATTTTAAATTGTTGAGTCCAGGTAATGGAAGATCAGGCACATTGCCAAAGTCATATATAAAGGAGTAGCACAAAAATGTGAGAGTAGTTTGAGGAAGGCCTGTGGCCAAACTAATCTGAGGTTTGTGAAAATGTAAAGAAAAGAAAACCCCAAAGTGTTTAAGTTTTTAATCATGTATGGGACATCAGACTAAGAAGAGGTCGTAGATCTGCAACATAGGGAACACTGTGTTATATTACTGATAAGGAAGTTAGGACTCTTAAGTCTTTTCTATTTCATCCTTAAATTGCAAGGAGATTGACTTATTTTGAAATAAGGAAGAGCAGACTGTTTAGCACAAAGCTGAGTAGGAAAGAAAATAGTTAAAAGGACATCATAAATGAGGTTAGCTCTCCATGCTCAGGTGAATCGCATACTAATGTCATGAAATACTTGATGGATTCCTCAAAAGTATGGGTCCCAGAGTAGTGTTTCTCAGTCAGTTTTTCATTATTGTTCTTCTAAGGGCATTCCTCCCCAATCTCATGAAATTTTAATACCAGAGATACCTTGTGTATCTGCTTATGCACTATATGTCCTTTCAGATAACCACAAACCATTGCAATATCTAAGAAATTTTTCCAAGCCCTCCTCCAGGAACCAGTTTTTGCCTCCTTGTAGGTAATAGTCCTCCATACATGTCTTAGAGGATTCATAGGACAGAAGAGAAACTAAGTACCCCTACTCTGATCTCTTCACATATTCAGACATAGAGGCATTTGCTTTGGGAAATTATAAGATGCTTTAGTGTGACTCCAGTGACATGATAAATCAACTGTCTGCCCTAAGCCTTTTCTTTGATCTTCCCATCAGGATTTAAAAAACCCAGAAAATTATCTTTTCCCGTGATTACATGTTACCTTTCTTTGGGAGTGAGGGTGCTGTTAGAGATGGATGGTGGATGGATGGATGGATGGATGGATGGATGGATATAGAGATAGAATGAGCACATCTTCAGTCCCAGGCATGCTTTCTTAGTTGTATCTTTGAATTCTTTCATGACGACATTGGATGATTTTAAAAAGTTTAAAAACCATGGGATATAATATACGTTACTCTATGTTTGTATAAAATGCAACATCATAAAATGAACATTATAACCTCATCTGATTTAAGAAACACAATATTACGAATGCTATTGAATCTATCCATGAGGATCTCTCTGATTCCATGCCCACCCCAAGGCTTTTTTTTTTCTTTTTGGAGTACTATTTTTATCACCTATGATATATTTCTATAGAATTCATTTGCTAGTTTATTTAGCTTTATTGAAATAGTATATATGTGATTTGTAACTTTTTTCACTCAATATGGTATCTTTAAGGGTTTAACATCTTGTTGGAAGTACATATTAAATATCCCTTACCTGAAGTGTTTGGGACCAGAAGTATTTTGGATTTCACATTTTTTTATTCTGTAATATTTTGCATTTATAATAAGATTATCTTAGGATAGGACCTCAATCTAAACATGAAATTCGTTTATATTGGCTATGTTCTTTATACATATATCTTGAAGATAATCTCAAACAATATTTTTAGTGTGTCGGCATTTTGACTGCAACCTGTCACATGAGATCAGGTGTGAAACTTTCTATTGTGGTATTATCTAAGCACTAGAAAAGCTTCAGATTATGGAGTATTTCAGATTCAGGGTGTGTGTGTGTGTGTGTGTGTGTGTGTGTGTGTGAGAGAGAGAGAGAGAGAGAGAGAGAGAGAGAGAGAGAGAGAGAAGAGAGAGAGAGAGAGAGAGAGAGAGAGAGAGAGAGAGAGAGAGAGAGAGAGAGAGATGCTGGGAATTGAACATGAGCCTTCTACCTCCAAGCCACACCCCCCAGCCCTATTTTGTTGTTGTTTTGAAACAGGGTCTCATTAGGTTGCTGAGAGTGTTACTAAGTTACTGAGGCTGGCCTTGAACCAGAAATCCTCCTGTCTCAGCCTCACAAGTTCTGGTATTACAGGCATATACCACCACACCAGCTCAGACTTCAGATTTTCAAGCTAGGTATGCTCAACCTGTGGTGGAAGTTTATTCTGTTTTTGTTTCTATGTAATTCCATTGTGTATATTTTATTTTCCTTTCTCCAGTTTTATTTTGAACAGTACTGCTGAGAGTATTCTACATGTCTCAGTGTGTAAGAGTGAGAGATTTTCTTGTATGCCTAGGGATGCAGTTGGTGGGTCATGGGGTGGTTTACAAATGAGCAAACAAATTAATTGTATTAATTTAAACATTTTAGAAAATGCTTGGTCACAGATGAGCACATTGGTGATTATTTAATAACAGACTTAAAAAGCGTAGTCTTACAGCCGGGCATGGTGGCGCACGCTTGTAATCCCAGCATTTGGGAGGCTGAGACCAGAGGATCCGGGTTCGCGGCCAACGTCAGCTACCTAGTGAGGCACTCCGCAACTTAGTGAGACCCTGTTTCAAAATAAAGAATAAAAAATAGGTCTGGGGGTATAGCTTGGAGGTAGAATGCCCCTGAGTTCAATCCCCAATACCACAAAAAAAGAAAGAAAGAAAGAAAAAGAAAGGGTAGTCTTATATGGGGTAGTTGTCTATTCTCAAAAGAGTTGATACAGAAGAAGAGACATTATAAATGGTCAGAGAACTCAAGAAACTTACCGCTAAGAAAACAAACAATCCAATCAAAAAATGGGTAAGTGATCTAAATAGACACTTCACAAAGGAAGAAATACAAATGGCCAATATATGTGTGAGGAAATGTTCTACATCATTAGCAATCAGAGAGGTGCAAATCAAAACTACCCTGAGATTTCACCTAACCCCAATTAGAATGGCAGTCATTAAAAATACAAACAACAATAAATGCTGGCGAGGGTGTGGAGAAGTAGGAACTCTATTACATTGTTGGTGGGATTGCAGATTAGTGCAACCATTTTGGAAAACAGTATGGAGTATTCTCAGATGAATGAGAATGAGCCTACTGCATGGTCCAGCAATACCACTTCTGAGTATCTATCCAAAATAATGGAAACCAAACTATCAGACCAATGCATGTGTGTCTATGTTTATAGCCACGCACAATTCACAATTGTCAAACTATGGAACCAGCCAAGATGTTCACCAACAGATGAATGGATTATCCCAAAAATGGGATATGTACACAATGGAATTTTACTCAGCTATAAAGAAGAACAAAGTCATGTCATTTGCAGGGAAATGGATGGAACTGGAAAACATTATGCTAAGTGAGATTAGTCAGTCACAAAAAGTAAAAAATCGGATACTCTCGCTAGTATGCAGAAGCTAGGGAGAAAATGGGTCATAGGAGGGACTCTAGACAAAGCAGGAAAAACCTTAGATGAGCAAAGAAGGCAACCTAACTGAAGGTGATGGGATAGGAGGAGAGGGAAACACCCTCATGCACATGATGTACATTCACAAACATATCAAAGTCAATCACTAAGCCGAACATGAGAAGGATGGAAGGGAGAGAGGATGGAGTGGGAATTGGGGAAGAGCTAAATGAGAGATGTATGCACGTATGCCTCTAACAGCTTGTGCCTTATTAAGATATATGATTACAATGCACTAATAAAAAATAAATTCCAAAGAAGCAATTTTTATATACTTTCATTGGTGCATTGTAATTATACATCATAGTGAGGTTTGAAGTATTACAAATATACATGCACACAGCACTTCACATATTTTCCTCCATGTCCCACTATGTTCTCTGTTCCTCCAAAGAAGTTGTTTTAAGTCTATGTCAAACTTTCTAGCTGTGAAGTTTGGGAAATCTTAACAACAATTGCCATATTAAGTTATAATGTATTTGTCTCTAATTTTTCAAGTCTATGATAACCATAATTGGGATGATCTTATCTTCTTTTTGGAACAAAAGAGTCAGTCTATGAAATTGTGATAAAATAATGATACCAGTTCCCTAAATCATCCCTGAGAATCACTTCCATTTCTTTAAGGAGACTTCTAGGTGATTATCCAGATGTTCTTATAAGCTTTGAATATAGAGTGTCTCTTTATGATATCAAAAACTATGTTCTGTTTTAGCATTGATGATAATAGTTTTAATGTGAAATAGTTAAAAATTATTAGTTATCTATAGAGTGTGTGTGCACATACATACATACATGTATACATATGTATACACATGTATGTTTAAAAATACATGGTCTGCATTGCTTGGAGATTTGTATTGTAAGTAATAGTTCATCTTGCATTTCATTTTTTCTTTTTTCCTCTTTAAAGTTTCAGACTCTCTGACTCAGTCTGTAGTTCACCATCTAAGATGGATAATGCAGAAGGATCTTTTGGGGCAAGATGTCTTCCTAATAGGACCTCCTGGACCACTTCGACGCTCTATTGCTATGCAGTACTTGGTGAGCTATTTTGTTGATTCCCATGGGTCTTAACTTTGACAAGCTATGTAACAAAGTAAATGAAGATTAAGAATTTGGGAAAATATCAGAATTAGTCACTATGAGAAGTAAATGCTAACATCAAAGGGCAATTTCTTTTTCTTTTTTGGTGGTACTGGGGATTGAATCCAGAGGCATTCTTCTCTGAGCTACACCTGCAGCTCTACTTTATTTTTTGATTTTGAAACAGGATCTTACTAAGTTGCAGAGGTCCTTGCTACTTTGCTAAGGCTGGCTGCGAACCTGTGATCCTCCTGTCTCAGCCTCCTAAGTACTAAGATTACAAGTGTATGCCACTATGCCTTGCTCAAGGGGTGATTTTTCTATAAAGGAAAAAGTTATTTGGGAAGCAAATGCACATTTGCCTAGTATAGGGCTTTAGCAAATGTTTGCTGTAATTAGAAAGTCCTCCACTTTCAGTAGACAATGACTAGTGGATAGAATCAGCAACTCTGAAATTATAAAACAAAACTTAGTTTTGTACTACTCAGTAAACTTTCCCTAAGCTCAGGTTTACATTTTAAAAAGCCAGACAATTCCCTTGACTCATTGAAGTTACAAAGTCTTTGGCGGGAACCTAAGTTTTATAGGGCATTTCTTATGTGATGCAACAGAAAACAATCCAAAGTGTGAGGCGGAATTGATAAAAATACGATGGACAAACCAGGTGTGGTGGCACATGCACGTAGTCCTAGCAACTCAGGAGGCCGAGGCAGGAAGATAGCAAGTTTGAGGTCAACCTGGGCAACTTAGTGAGACCCTGTCTCAAAATAAAATACAAAAAGCGGTGGGCACGTAGCTCAGTGGCAGAGTTCCCTTGAGTTCAATCCCTAGTACCAGAAAAAAAAAAAAAAAAAATTACAATGGACAAAGAAAACCTATCTCCCACTCACTCAACCTTTTGTATCTTTTATTTATTCCTAGAACCAGTTTGTGAGGCATAGCATGCCGCTGTATCACTACCTTTACTTTATTAACACATAAGGCAAAAGTATTTTGCCTAAGAATGGGGGATCAGTTTCTGAGATTCCCAGGTGTAGAACTCCTTTGATTTTTGTATGTGTATGCTGCCTTGCTCTTTTCAAAGACCACAGTATCTCACAGATTTGTTTTTGTCAGGGCTTTGAAGCTTGTAGGGATTGTGGAATGAGAGGGGCTAGGAGATTATGAGGGGCTTTTCTGTTAAAAAATGCAACATAAATCTGTAAGTATGAAGCCTGTACCTTTAAAAGCAACCACAACCAAACTTTGAACTGTGAGATAGAGCTGAAGTAGCTATATGCTGTGGAAATGCATGTATGGAAATAATAGTACCTGAAGCCCCCTTGCAAACTCTGCAGTCCTGTTGTCACTAGGTATACGCCTTCACTTAGTCTTACCCAGAGTAGATAATGTCTTTAAAGGCAGATATTTGGAGGCAAGATTGTTTAACCAAAGAGAAATCAAATAGAATAGTTTTATTGTTGTCTTTATCTGATGTTTAACTCATATGAAATGAGTTTTATAGATTGTTCAAGAAAACCTCAGCAGATCTCTGCCACCTCCTCTGGTGTAGTGTGTGAGCTTCCACTTTCATGAAACAGCACTGAGGAAACTTTGGTGCTTGTCAGGCTGATGAAGAGTCCAAGGGAGCTGTCAGAATTGAGGATAATGATAACATTTTCCTCAGTGTGACAGTTGAAGGTTGAACTCTGGTGCAGTGTAACGATAGGCAGCATCCGTAGCTTTGTCAACCACTGCGAATGACAGGGTTTTCAATGAGGGAGATTGCATTTGGCCAGTCAAACAAGCAGCCATGAAGGTAGTAGTGATGTGTTCCCGAAACAGGAAGGAGGTATCTGCTAAAAGGGAAAACTGCTACTTTACTCCAAAATTGACTCTCACAGACAATTCATTAGTATTTAGGAAAACATTATTTGGTATTACCACATCTTCACCACTATGCTTTATGAATTCTGTATTTAAAGTCTTTCCTTTCTATTCCATACATACTTAAAGTTATGGCAACATTGGAACAAGTACCGTTAAGAAAACTGAATGACAATATATTGTAAAATATCTTTTATCAATATAAATTAGATATAGGGTAGAAGGAAAAAATTTCCTTGTGTGGAAATACCTCCCTTTGCCATTAAAGGCATAGTCACTCAACTTTTTCCTGTATGCTCCAGTAAATTAGTTTTATCTGTTTAGTAAAAATGTATTATATGCCTTACTTGATTGGAGAATGTCACTGTTCTTAATTCAATATTAATAACAAGGATAATGTTAAAACCATTTTAAGTCTAGGTGTTTGCTACATATATGGCAAAATGACTTTGAATAGATAAATTATTTTAAAAGAAATATATTCTGAATGTTTTTCACCTTCAAATCGCATTTGTGCCAAGCATAGTGACACATGCTTGTAATCACAGTACTTGGGAGGCTGAGACAGGAAGATCACAGGTTCATGACCAGCCTCAGCAACTTAGTGAGGCCATCTGCAACTTAGACCCTGTTACAAAATAAAGAATAAAAAATAAGGCTGAGGTGTAACTTAGAGGTAGAATGCCCCTGGGTTCAATCTCCAATTCTGCAACAAACAAACGAAACAAAACAGAAACAAATCACGTGTGTGTGTGTGTGTGTGTGTGTGTGTAAGATGAAATTTTTTCTCCTCCCTTCTCCTTTTTTCTCTCTTCTCTTCCTTCTTATTTTTCCCATCTCTTTCAGTTGAGCACATTTGTCTGTCCTCTGTAGACCTGACTGTTGACATTTACCTTATTTTCATACTTAATAACATACTGTGTACTGTGTAAACCTTGGTCAATGGAATAAGTTAATTTAAACCACTTCAAAATAAGATGAACATTACTTATAGAAATTCTATAGTTTGTGAGAAAACCACATGGGAATATTGCTAAATTATTTTTCAAGATATTTGAAAATAATTCTACAGGAGAAATTATGATTTGCAGATCTAATTTTGATCATTATTGCTCAGATAATAGGACTGAGTACAGTAGAAAAAGAGCTCTAACGAGATGTATACATGTTTTGATGACTATTCAACTTATTGCATTTTTCTCAAAGCTGAGGCTAAAAAGGCTTTAATCCCAAATTTCATTTAAATGTTCTTCTCTAGAACATTGCTAAATAATTCACTCCAAATCATGTGCTGGTAGTTTGATTTTAGTTTTGGAATAACTTCACTCTCTCATACACAGGAGCTGACCAAACGGGAGGTTGAATACATCGCCCTGTCAAGGGACACCACTGAAACGGATCTCAAACAGCGACGAGAGATCCGTGCCGGCACGGCTTTTTATATTGATCAGGCAAGTTCTTCTCCCACTCCTGCCCGTGACTGGTTACTCCAGGGCTATATGAAATTGATTTTTAAAGTAGAGAGAATAGCTCATGTAACAGTGAAAGATAGATGTACTGTGCTCTCTCTAGACATATTTAATTTAGATTTTTGCTTTCCCTGTTCTTGGAAATGTCTCCTTTGATTTACTACTAAATTAATGGCTCCAAAGTACCAGCTAGCAATCAATAGGCCAACTTCTTAATTTCAGTCGCTTCCTACTACTTTCCTATAGAAATTTGATTTTCTAAAAAAATAAATCCAGGAAATTCTCTAGCATATTAATTAAAGCATTTTCAATGTAAAGGTGGATTAAAGGGAGTGAAATATTTACTGCAAGGAACTGTAGCTTTAAAAAAATTTTTTTTTTTTTTGCGGTACTGGGGATTGAACTCAGGGGCATTCTACCTCCGAGCTACACCCCCAGCCCTATGGGGTATTCTTTATTTTGAAACCGAGTCTCACTAAGTTGCGGAGTGTCTCACTAGGTAGCTGAGGCTGGCCGCGAACCCGGATCCTCTGGTCTCAGCCTCCCGAATGCTGGGATTACAAGCGCGCGCCACCACGCCCGGCAAAAAAAATTTTTTTAGGGGGTGTCTTAGGTCCAGATTACCAACTAAAATAATATTTTATGAATATCATAAAGAAGCTTATTATACATTTTTCCAAATACAATGCTTAAATAGGATAGAGACGATAAGTAATCTATAAAAAAGAGAAAATATCCAGTAAACTCATGGAAACTTGCCTTCCCTTATTGTTTATAAAAATAAAAATTGTAATACTAGTGAGCTGCTATTTTTCTTTCATCTCTTAAATTGGGAAAGAATAAAGGATTCACTAATGTCCAGTGCTAATGAGGAATAAGGGTTGAGGAAACAGCATTTCTATTGATAGTAGCCAAAATTGATGCAATTTGAAAAGAAAACTTAACCCTATCAAAAATAAATAAATGACATATATTTGGATCCAGCAGGTATGTTTCTAGCACTTTTCCAGATATATTTATATAAAAACACACAAACATATATGTACAAGTATGTTTATTATAACACTATTGGAAAGCATATAAAACTATAGGTAAAAACAGATGTATATTTAAGATACTAATGAAATAAATAATAGTAAGTAGAATACTCTGTAGTCATTTAAAACAAGATCAATCTACACTAATAAAAAAGAAGTTAATGATGTAATAAGTGAAAAAAGAAAACAAAGTTGTAGGATAATGTGTCTAGTGGGATTCCATAAAAAAGAAGAAAAGAAATTCATATGCTTCTATATATATTGAAAGTTTCCAGAAGGATGTAGAAGAAGCAGTTAACAGAGCATACATAAAGCATGCTACAGAAGCATGACTGGGGGTATGCAGTGAGATGAGGAAGGGATTTTCATGTTCCTTAAATTTGAAGATTTACTATGGGTACACTCTTACTTTATAATTAAAATGATATAATTATAAAAAATCTCACTGGGGGAATGAAGTATTCACATAGTCTCATGGGTTACATGTCAATTAAAAAAGAAAAAATGTACTTATAATGGAGAGGTTTGAACCGAGTGTGGTAGTACATGCCTGTAATTCCAGTACTTGGGAGGCTGAGGCAGGAGAATTGCAAGTTCGGGACTAGCCTTGGCAACCTAGTGAGACTCTATTTCAAAATTTAAAAAAAGGCTTGGGGGTATAGCTCAGAGGTACGACCTCCCCCCTGGAAGGGGTTTAATCCTCAGTACCACACACCCTACCCCCCCAAAATGGAAAAGTTTGGCAGCCACCACCTCAAACAATGCTGGTCAAACTTAGCATCCTCTAGTAGAAAAACCTGAGGTCAAAATTCCCACAATTAAAAATAATTCTTTGTGGAGGAACTCCATCCCATTTGTGGATGCTGAAGCCACTTTTTCACATGTAGCCAGTGTTGAAATGACAAAGTTGAATTTCAGAAGTTCATTCCTAAATGAAGTATTTGGAACTTGGAAAACATCTCCCCACAGAGACAAAGCTAGCATGGCTAAATTCTTGTACTTGCACCAGACACTGTTTTATGTCCCAATTATTACTTGGCCAGTTGGAGAAGATCTGTGTTTCCTCTGGCCTCTGTGGTAGTCAGAACTCAGGCCTTCTGTTGCTGTCATACTCGGATCTAATTATTAGTGGTAACTGTTTGGCAGACATATGTAATTCATTAAAAATCAAGGAAGATGAAAAGGAAACTTTTATGGGAGGGCCCTATGTTGTGCTAGGAGCTTTATATCATTGCATTTAATCCTCAAAACATCATTAGGAGGAAGATGACCTCCCCATCTTATAGATGAAGTAACTTAGGTTTCCATGGCTATGGTCATACAACTGATAAATAATAGAGGTGGGATTTGAACCTGTCTGTGTACAATTCCAGAGCTCAGGTTCTTTCTACCTAAGTATGATACTTCCCTGAAAAAGCAATGATGGTGATCATGATGATAACATTGATGACTACAGTGACTGGTGACAATGATGATACTATTCATAATAATAACAGCAGCTATTTTTTAAAAAGAAAATTAGCTTGGTTTTCATTTTCTGTAACTGAATGTCAATGATGTATAATTATGTATTCACAGTTTATTTGGGTCAGATGTTATAATCAAGGCAAAATGAAATGTGATTTATATTTGCAAAACTAGGCCAATTAGCTTGCTTGATTGGGTCATAATTCTAACTAGGCTAAGGCCACAGGTTTCATACATGTGTAAATCAGTATTATACCTAGAGACCTTCTTGACTACAAACTATCCCTAACCTTGCCCAGTTATCCTATTTTTTAAGAAGAATTTTATTCAGTAAATGGTGCCCATCATATGCATAGGCCTGTTCTAGGCCCCAGAAATAGAGCCACAAGTAGAATAAACAAAATCTCATATATTTCTTTATGGTGAAAATACCCAGAATCCTTTTTTTTTCTAGCTTTTTGTAGTATATAGTACATCATTGTTATCTCTAGTTACCATATTGTGAACAGCAGATCTTCTTACTCCTATCTAACTGTAACTTATTACCCAGTGATTAACCTTTCCTCATCCTCCCTCCCTGCTATTCTCCCCAGCCTGTGGTAATCGCCATCTATTCTCAATTTATATGAGACAAACATTTTTAGATTCCACTTATGAGTGAGATCTTGCAGTACTTGCCTTTCTGTGCCTGGCTTAAATCACTTAACATAAGAATCTCTAGTTCTCTCCATGTTCTCAAGAATGACAAGAATGACAAGACTTCATTATTTTTCGTGGCTGAACAGTATTCTGTTATATTGGTTGTTTTTTGACAGTTTACTGTGTGTCAGAGGTTATCTCATTCTATCTTTAACAGAATCTATGAGCTATGCACTCTTAGAAGCCTAGCTTTAGAAAGAAGTAGAGGTTTAGAGAAAGAAAGTGACTAAGCTAAATCACTGATAGGTAGTGATAGAGCAACTGTTGTCCATTTTATGTTGCTATAACAGAATATAACAGAGTGTAATGAACAGAAACATACTGGCTCACAGTTCTGGAAGCTGGAAAGTCCAAGATCAAGGTTCTGTACCTGGAAAGGGCATTCTTGCTGTGTTATCCTGTGGTGAAGAGCAAAAGAACCTGAGAGGGGATGAGAGAGAGGAGGAATGAGGAAGGAAGGAGGAGAGAAGAGAGAGGGAAAAGGAAACAGGTCAACTCATCCTTTTAACAGAAACTCACTTTCATAATAATTAATGTATTCCCAAGACAATGACATGAATCCGTGAGGGCCCTGCCCTCATGATCTAATTACTTCTTAAAGGTCCTACCTCTCAGCACTGTTACATTGGGGAGTAAGTTTCCAACACATGAGCTTTGGGAGTACCTTTGAGCTATAGCAATAACAAAAACTCAATCTGATCCCATTCTGTTATTTTAAAATAAAGAACTTAAAATGCATTTTTTTTTTCATTTTTCTTTGGCTTTCTCAGTACTTTTACACTGTAGTCTTTTTGAGTAAATTTGAAGCTTTCTGGGATCTATTTTCATGAAATAATGGCTAAATTAATAAATAATTCACATTTTAATAGATTCAAAAGCTTTAAACTTTTTTTTAGTTGTTTTGATTCTTAAATTGTTACATTGTACAGTACCTCTTGAGGACATTCTCATTTAGGAAATGAGGACACAGACATCCAGATTAATTGTTTGCCTAAGGTCTTATATCAAATCAGAAGCAAATCTAGAACAAGGAATTAGATAGTTTTTGATTTTAGGTCATGCACTTGCTTTTGTCTTGAAATCTTCATGTCCACATGTTGGGTTGTTAAAGCTGTGATATCAGATGGCTGGGCCAGAGGATCATTCTGCATTTTTTTTTTATTTGAAAAAATTAGGCCTCTGGATGTTTTGTAGCTTGAAGGACAAGAAAATACTCTTGAAGTTGATCTAATTTCTACTTTGAGGAACTATCACAACTAGTCATTCCACATACAATTTTTTTTGATGTACACTACTCCTTTATTTTTTTAAGATTTCAGAAAATTCATACTACAATTATTTAACAATCTATATGGAAAAATTTAAAAACAGTTAGACTAAATCTCTTATGCTGATAGTTGAATTTATTCTATTCTGTTCTCATAACAAGTGTAGGCATAGATAACTATCATCCTTCATATAAAAATTCCTCCTAAACTTACATAACAGCATCTTTTAACTGAGTTGTTGCATTTTTATTCCATAAATGTTAATAGCCTGCTGTGAGCCAGTTTTGTACAAGTATGCCATAAAAGACAGGGTTCTCATCCTTTGAAGACCTATGAATCCTGCTAGGGAGATGAAGCGTGGGTAAGAGCAAACAGGACAGGCTCAGTGTTGAGCTTCCACACTTAAGTGCTGAGCAGACAGAGGGTAAAGAAACCATGGGTGCAGGGAGGGTAGGGTGCTTGGCCTTTGTTGGACATGCAATTTGTAACATTTTTTCCTCTCCAATTAATTTGAGGTGTATGTATGGTATAATATATTATCGATGTATTAGAATACATAATGGATTTACATTTGCTCTCTTCAGTTGCTTATGTTGAAATTTTATTTTCTTCTCTGCAAATGTAATCTGATTATATTAAATAAAATTTGACAGTACTGATTACAGCATTTAAATCATTTTATAGACTATTTTAAGGAAGAATCAGGAAGCAAGTGGATATCAAAATGGTAAATAAGCAGTATTAGTTCTGTAAATTAAGTGTTTTAGATTTTGTTAGCAAAGAGCATCTGCTTAAGGTTTTCTCCTATTGTCCAGTATTCTTGTCTATACTTTTAAATTTTAATTTGCATACAGTCTGGGTCTATAACCATGCAACCAAAGGGCAAATAGGGAGGGAAATTAAAAATCTTGGGTGATCCTTTGGTTGTCAAGGTTTTCTTTTTTCTTTTTCTTTAAAAATTTACCATTCTTATGTTTGTAATTTTCTTTTTATATCTCATCTTGGATCCAATTGCACTGTAAAACATCTATTCTCGTTGTCATATTATGTGTAAAATTAATAAATAATTTATGTTGAGTTAATAAGAAAAAAGGTTAGGAACATTTATTGTTTGAGCTTTAATTTTTTTGTGCTGGGGTTTGAACCCAGGGGCATTCTACCTACTAGCTACATCCCCAGTCCATTTTACCTTTTTATTTTGTTTATTTATTTATTTATTTATTTATTTATTTATTTATTTATTTATGGTACTGAGGATTGAACCCAGAGGCATTGTACCTCTGAGCTACACCCCCAGCCAGATTTTATTTTTTAAACGTGAAACAATGTCTCATTAAGTTGAGGAGGGCTAAGGCTGGCCACAAACCTGTGATCCTCTTGTCTCAGCCTCTCCAGTACTGGGATTGTAGCCATGCACCACCACACCCAGCTTCCTTTTTATTTTTTATTTTGAAACAGGTCTCGCTGAATTGCTGAGGCTGGCTGCATATCTGTGATCCTCTTGTCTCCCAAGTACTGGGATTACAGTTTTGCGCCACTGTGCCTGGCTCTTAATAAAGTTGAGGTATATTGTGTACTCATGGATCTTATTGCTGAAAGAGAACTTACAGATGGCTTGACCCAACACCAAGTGGAAACCTCTTTAGTTTTCTTTCAGTAGTTTCCAAGTCTGTTTTCTATACTCCTGGGCTATCTCCTTCACATTATCATTTGAACAGGCCCAAGTCTTTGAGTCATTCAAAAATGGCCTCTACAACCCACATTGTCCCAACCCGGTTTTTGCAACAAGCCTCTCCCTTCTCCTCTTCATGGTGTATGGGTCTGATGTTTCCTCATGATTCAAAGTTATGCAGTCAGTTTTAGTGAGAACACTGTTGAGGTGATTTGCTCATGTCACAGCATCGTATTAGAAGTTGCATTACCGTTGACATGAATTTTGGCCACCTGGTTAAAATGGTGTCTGTCAGGTTCCTCCAGTTTTGTGTTATTTTTTCCCTTTGTCATTTATAATATCTTATGTGGAGATATTTCAAGGCTGTACAAGATATTCTGTTTTTCAGCTTACTTTTACCCACTAATGTTGCCATTCATTGATGATTCTTGGTTCCCACAAGTATTACTATGGTGTTTGTCAAATGGGTAATTTTTTCTTTCTTTTATTGTGTGTGTGTGTGTGTGTGTGTGTGTGTGTGTGTGTGTGTAGTACTGGGGATTGAACCCCTCAAGGGCATTCTACTTCCAAGATACACCTTCAGCCCTATTTTATTTTTTATTTTGGAACAGGGTCTCACTAAGTTGCAGAGGGCCTCACCAAGTTGTTGAGGCTGGCCTTAAACCTATAATCCTCCTGTCTCAACCTCCCAAGTACTGGGATTAAAGGTGAGGGCCACCGCACCCAGCTTCTTTCTATTATTGCTTAGTAATAGATGTTCTTAACTTGATATCCTCACTGTGTATCAAACCTGGATGCATTTGACTCTGGAGGGGAGGTTCAACATTGATCAGATTTTCAGGGTATCATTACGTAGTATTGTCTTTTTCCATCCATCACTGTGTTCTCAACTTTCTTGTCACAACACCTCCATTAGAGTAGAAGAAAGAAATCCTTTCTATATTTGGCTTCTGTTTCTGATCTGTCTACATGGATAATCCAGAACCCTCTGAAAAGATCCACTGGGTGGTGGACTGAAGTGTCCTGCAGTGAAAGAAAGCAGAGCTGCAGCGTTTGCTGTCCCCAGACTTTGTTTCCCCTGGCCCACAGTTGGTGAACCACTTAATTTTTATCTGTGTATTTCTAATTTTATTTCAGAGAACATGTATTTTTCAGCCCTATGAAGTTTTTAAAAAGTCAAATATAATAGTCTATTTTGTAACAAAAATTGGTAAAAAAAAAATTGCCTTTTAAAAAATAATATTGCCACAGGTTATAACCTCATCAGTTTCTTTCTTTATTTTGAGCTGTGTTCTCTTGGGATAGTTTCTTATAAAAGACACCTTAACTGAGAACTTACCAGAAACATGAGTTTTTCTAAAGAAGTAGTTTGTGGGTTTTTTTTTTTTTTTTTTTTTTTTTTTAATGTTTCAGAAACTTCTGCAGTTTTGTCTTTTACACAGCTAGCAAAAATGAAATTTCTGGGTTTGTTGATGTTTTTGTTCCTTGGAGCTTCTAAGTCGTTTCTATGTATGCATTAAAAAAAATAAAGGTACCATAACATGATGGCCAGCTTTGTAGAAGAGAATTAAAATATATGCAATCATGATAGATTTGAAGGATTATTCATGAATTTATTTTATCCTTCAAATGGTCTGATTACCTTTAGTTTAATATAGCTTCATAAAATCTTATTCTTTTATGATTATACATACACACCTGAAAATAGTGAAGTTTTATTATAATGTGTAGAATTCAGCAGTTTATTAAAAGAAGGAAACCGTATGCATGCTTGATTAAGCAATACCTACTTTCTCTTCTATACTTGGAAAATCAATCTGGGATAGATAGGGCAGATTGTTATTTTCATTTACCTTTTCTAATTTAAGAAATCTGCTCATTTGTTTAATTATGTTACACGTTCATAGATAGTTGTTAGTTTTCTATCTCATTGGGTATATAATCTAAAATGTTAACACTGAAAAGACCCTTAAAGATCATCTCTTTTAGTTTCTTCATTTTACAAATGAATAAACAGGCTTAAAGAAGTAAAAGCACATTCCTAAGATCATATAGGCAAGTCAGGAGTGTTGGCACATACCTGTAATCCCAGTGTTTGGTAGGCTGTGACAGGAGGATCACTGGTTTGAGGACAGTCTCAGCAACTTAGTGAGACTCTCAGCAACCTATTGAGACCTTGTTTCAAAGGAAAAAAAAAATGCTGTGGGTATAGCTTGGAGATAGAATGTAAAATGTCCCTGGGTTCAATCCCCAGTACTACACACATACACATACACACACACACACACACACACACACACACACACACACACACAGAAAAACAAAAAACAAAAAACAGAAAAAAATTAACACATATAGGCAGAAAAATTAAGACTGGGATGCAGCATTCCTGATTCCTGGTTCTTAGAACAAAAAACGCAAGTTTAGTGCGCAGTACAAGTAAATTAGGCCAGCCTCTGCTATCTTCAGTATTCTCATTTTGTTTTTTTTTATTTCTTGGACATAGTGTGCAGTTCGTGCAGCCACAGAAGGCAGAATTCTCATTTTGGAAGGCTTGGAAAAGGCAGAGAGGAACGTTCTGCCTGTATTGAACAACTTGCTGGAAAATAGGGAGATGCAGCTTGAAGATGGACGCTTCCTGATGTCTGCCGAGCATTATGACAAACTTCTCCAAGTAAGAGAAGAAAAATCTGTCTGCTTTGTCTTTGCTGTTACACTGTGGGTGGTGTCATTTGGTTGAATGAAACACGATTCTCTTGGAATCGGGACAAGTGTTTATTAGATGAGATGGCCCTTGTCTTTGACAAATGGCTGAGGCAAAATTTTCAGTTTTACGAGTCTATTCTATTTTCAGGCCATGTCAAAAGACCTTCCAGATCTTCTCTGCCTTCCTTCCTTCCTTCCTTTTATTTTTGTCAGTTTAATAACTATTCTCTCTTACCCATTTTTCTCCTCCCCGCCCCCTCACTTCTCTCAACAACTATTTATTAAAAGCCTATGACTGTTAGACAGTGCTGGGCGTCAGGGATACCAAGCTGAATAAAGCCCAGTGTTCTTAGTCTCAAGAAGCTCAAAGCCTAGTAGGTATTGACCAAAATGAATAAGATAGTTAGAAGATATTCTGATGGTCCAAGCCACCAGCATCTCATGCCTGGCTCCTAGCTCCTGCTTCCATCCCTGCTCTTTCACACTGTTCTTAGCACAATAACTAGTAAGCACTTTGACTAACTTCCTGTTCCACTCAGAGTGAGATCCAAAGTCCTTACAATGGAACTGCCCTGTCTGATCTGGGCCCTTACTTCTTCTTAACTCATTTTCTAGCCTCCTCCTCTCTTAGTCCACTGCAGTTACTGAAGTTCTCTTTACCTTAAACCTGCTAAGTAGGTGTCCTCCTTCCTTCTAGACTTTGCACAGGTACCTCCCTCTTCCTGGGGCTGGTTTTCTTCCAGGTGTTTGCTCCACTCACTGCAGTACCTCCTTCCAGTATTTGCTCACATGTTACATTGTCAGTGAATCCTGCCCTGACCCTCCTATTTAAAATTGCATGCTGCCCTCTGCCTCCAAACACTCTTACCCTGCTCTGTTTTTTTTCCCATGTTGTCTTCTACCAGCCTATGTAACTCAGTTATTAAGCTTTTCATTTACTGTCTGCCTCCCTCTACTAGACTATCAGTTCTGCAAGGGCAGGGGATTTTTGTTTCACTGATGTTACTTATCTCTCCAACTTCTTTTTTTTTTTTTTTTTTTTTTTTTTTTTTTTTTTTTTTTTTTTTTTTTTTTTTTTTTTTTTTTTTTTTTTTTTTTTTTTTTTTTTTTTTTTTTTTTTTTTTGCAGTACTGGGGATTGAACTCAGGGGCGTTCTATCTCCGAGCTATACCCCCAGCCCTATTTTTTATTCTTTATTTTGAAACCGGGTCTCACTAAGTTGCGGAGTGCCTCACTAGGTAGCTGAGGCTGGCCGCAAACCCAGATCCTCCGGTCTCAGCCTCCCAAATGCTGGGATTACAAGCGTGCGCCACCACGCCCGGCTTCTCTCCAACTTCTTTAACAATGCTTGGCACATGGTAGAGGCTCAATAACTATTGAATGGGTAAACAAGTACAATAAAATGATTAAATGCTGTGACACACATGTATATAAAGATGGGAACAACTGTGGAATGTGGGGCTCTTCTAAGGCTTTAGAGATGGATCATTTAATGTCTCAAATGACAATGAGAGGTGTCTGTTGATTTAGCTGGAGCTGCACCACAATGAAGCTCTCTGCAGCTAAGGCAGCCGTCTGTGACTGATTGCTCTACATAGTAATCTGGGACTTGGAGTCTTTCTCACACCTGTTCTGTATAGATACATATGTGCTAATCTTACTACCCCAAGTCTGTTGCAGATTGCTCAAGAACAAGATATGTGTATTCTTCTTCTTCTTCTTTTTTTTTTTTTTTTTTTTTTGCGGTACTGGGGATTGAACTCAGGGGCATTCTACCTCCGAGCTACACCCCCAGCCCTATTTTTTATTCTTTATTTTGAAACCGAGTCTCACTAAGTTTCGGAGTGCCTCACTAGGTAGCTGAGGCTGGCGGCGAACCCGGGTCCTCTGGTCTCAGCCTCCCGAATGCTGGGATTACAAGCATGCGCCACCACGCCCGGCTCTGTATTATTCTTCTTGATGTTGCTTCCAGGGTGCTAATACAAGTCCAAAACACTAGGCACTAAATAATAGATGTTGACGCCAGAGGTTCTGATTGAACTGATGCTCTGTGGGTGGCAGGACAAAAAGTATCTTTTCTGATTTCTGCTGTTCAAATCTATTTCTCTGTAACCCATCTTGCAACCCCTTTAGTAGCCTGATTCTTTACACTCTGGGGAGATGGTATTTTCCTGGTGCAGTTATAATAATTTTCCTCTAAATCTATCTAAAGATCATCTTATTCTCATGCAATTAGAAGGGGCTAGTTGAGGATTTAATAAGAAAAGTTAAATTCATTTTCTTGTATCATTATAGTTCATTTACTGCAATGAAAGCAATTTTTATTATTTGTCGGTAAAACAGGTGAATATTTTGCAACATTTCTCTTTAGACACTTTCTGACTTCAAAATAACAACTTGCTCCCAGAGATTTTATTGTTCACCAGCTTTAGTAAGTGATTTGGAAAATAATTCTACTTAGACTATGGAATCATATTTGTTTTAAAGCACCAGTGCTACTTTACAACAAAACATTTGATGTATTCCTTATTCTTGCTGTAGAATTCTCTACAAAGTTACTGAACATATTACTTTGGATAAGAATTTGAGATATGAGGGTCAAAAGGCTTTAAGTACATATGCTTATTAGTAAATGAGGATCTACCACATTGTTTTTTCTCATATAAATACGTTATTTCTCACTATAAATACCTAATTTTTATTAGTAAAATGTCAATTATGTATTCATAAGATCTGTCTCATGAAAACATCATATCACAAAACACTTCCATCTTAGGGCAATTTCTATGATAAAAAGATTATAATATGATAATTTAAGCCCCATATTTATAACTAGATTCAATATACTAAATTTTTTTTTTTTTTTTTTTTTTGCGATACTGGGGATTGAACTCAGGGGCATTCTACCTCCGAGCTACACCCCCAGCCCTATTTTTTATTCTTTATTTTGAAACCGAGTCTTACTAAGTTGCAGAGTGCCTCACTAGGTAGCTGAGGCTGGCCGCGAACCCGCATCCTCCGGTCTCAGCCTCCCGAATGCTGGGATTACAAGCGTGCGCCACCACGCCCGGCTTTCAATATACTAAATTTTGATATTTCAAAAATCTTATGGTGACCATAGTAAAATTTTGTTATAGAAACAATCATTTTTGTATAAGCTTTATTTATATTCTGAATATCACTTTTAGGTAAATGAAAAATGGAAATACTGAGTTCCCTGAAAATTATGCTCTCAGTTTTTTAGACAGGGTTAGATTCAGGCTCTTGTTTTCTTGTATATTTGACATAGTGTCACTCTGTCAATATATGACTTGTGATTTTGATTATGATTGAAATAATTGTTTATTTTTTAAATTAAGTCATGCAATCAACAGGCTTTTTTCCTATTATGTGCTAGAAGTGATAAGTCCTCTCAAGAGTTTGGATTGAGTATGAAACGGTCTTGTATAGAAGTAAATGTGCAAACATATAATGATAGATGCTTGCAAAGAGTACAATGAAAGGAAACAAAAGTAGTTCTAATGGGGAGTGGATCAGAAAGTGACCCTTTTTTTTAATGAAGATGTCGTTTGTGCTGAGCTTCGAATAATATTTATGTTCATGCTGTGCAAAGTGAAGAGGGTGTTTGTTCCCTGCAAATGGAGCCAGTTGTGAAAGCTTGAGGTGTTTGGAAAGTGGCAGCTATGAGATGAGTTAGAGCAGAGAGTCCTAGAAGTTGGAGGTTGTTGAGACTGAGAGAATCAGAAACAAATCCTGCTAGGAAAGACCTTGAATACTGTGTGAGAAGTTTCTTCACTTGTATACTATCTGCTAAAAACTGCAGAGCTGTCTCTCATAATGTACATATATGCATTTATATAAACTTTGTAAGTACCATGGATCCTACTGTTTAAGGCTGTGAAGAGCCATTGATAAGAGCGGGGCAGTAAAGGAAGGAAATGACATCTAACATGAGCCTGCTATGGGCCAGTTGCACTCACATGCATTCTCACATTTAGTTTTCTAGCAGTCATAATAACGTAGTGATACCATTTCTACTTTGTAGATGAGAAGGCTGGGACTACAAGGGTAACATGAGATGTTGGTCACTGAGCTAGAGTGTGTATCAAGTAGTTGAGCCATGATATGTGACCCCCAAAGCTCATACTGATTTCATTCTCTCCGTGCTACCATGTGTAGGACCATAGACAAGTTATATAACTCTTTGAAACTTAAATGTATTCATTCATATAATAAGGAGATTAAATGTTTGATTCTGGTGAAAGTTAAATGAGAAAAATTAATGTAACATGATTAGCATGTAGCGAGTTTTCAAAACATGTCAGTTATTACTAATAATATGCCTTGCTAGAAATATACCCATACACATAATTATTTATTTAAGTTCTGTGTACAGACTCCAGTCTTCTGTCTTTCTAGGACTACCTTTTTTTACAAACTCTGGTCATACATTTCCCTCACCCTCCTGAATCTGTTCCTCTGTATTATTAAGGCTTAGAGATCTGACCCAGGCCTCCTTTATTCCTTGGTATGTGAGCTGCCTTTCTTTCCAAACGTGAGCCCTGCCTGTGATCCTGATTTCATTTTGCTCTCATCTTTAACAGTGTGGTTTTGAAAGTGTTTTCAAATACAGTTCTCTTAACAGTTGGGGACTATGTTTCTTAGCCTGGCAGCTCATGCAGTTGTAATCTGTACCACTTACACTGTAGGGTTTTTATTTATCTTTTTAAAAATTATTTATTTATTTTTTATTAATTGGTGCATTGTAATCATACATCTTTGTTAGTTACAAGCTGATAAAGGCATATATGCACGCATTTCTCATTTAACTCCTTCCCTAATTCCCACCCCACTCCCTCGCCCTCCCTCCTTCTCAAGTTCAGTTTAGTGATTGACTTTGATATATTTGTGAAAGTACATCATGTGCATTAGGAATCCCCCCCCTCTCCCCCGTCCATCACCATCAGTTAAGTCAACTTCTTTGCTTATCTAGGGTTTCTCCTTTTTCATCTGGAGTCCGTCTTATGCCCCATCTTCTCCCTAGCATCTGCATATTAGGGAGAACATATGCTTTTTTACTCTTTGTGACTGACTAATTTCACTTAGCATAATGTTTTCCAGTTCCATCCATTTCCCTGCAAATGACATGACTTTGTTCTTCTTTATGGCTGAGTAAAATTCCATTGTGTACATATCCCATAGTTTTGTAATCCATTCATATGTCAATGGACATCTTGGCTGTTTCCATAGTTTGGCAATTGTGAATTGTGCAGCTGTAAACATAGATACACATGCATCAGTCTGATAGTTTGGTTTCCATTCTTTTGGATAGATACCCAGAAGTGGTATTGCTGGATTGTATGGTAGGTTCATTCCCATTCATCTGAGGATCCTCCATACTGTTTTCCAAAGTGGTTGCACTAATTTGCAATCCCACCAACAATGTATTAGGGTTCCCACTTCTCCACACCCTTGCCAGCATTTGTTGTTGTTCATGTTTTTTATGATTGCCATTCTGATTGGAGTTAGGTGAAATCTCAAGGTAGTTTTGATTTGCATCTCTCTGTTTGCTAATAATGTAGAACATTTCCTCAGACGTTTATTGGCCATTTGTATTTCTTCTTTTGTGAGGTGCTATTTAGATCCGTTGCCCATTTTTTGATTGGGTTATTTGTTTTCCTAGCTGTTATTTTCTTGAGCTCTCTGTATATCCTAGATATTAGACCTCTATCAGAAGAGTAGCTGGCAAAAATTTTCTCCCACTCTGTGGGCTCTCTGTTGAGGTTCTTGATAGTTTCCTTTGCTGCACAAAAGCTCTTCAGTTTAATGAAATCCCATGTATTGATCTTCCTGAGGGTTGCTTGTGCTTTTTGGGTCTTGTTGAGAAAGTTTTGACCTGTGCCTATTTGTTGAAGTGTTGGGCCTATGCCCTCTTCAAGTAGCTGTAAGGTCTCTGGCCTGACTTCCAGGTCTTTGATCCATCTTGAATTGACTCTTGTGCAGGGTGAGAAAGTGGGGTTTATTTCCATTTCCCTGCATATGGTTAACCAGGCAGAATAAATATCATCAAAATGGCCATTCTCCCAAAAGTGATCTACAGATTCAATGCAATACCCATGAAATTACCAAGGTCACTCCTCACAGACAGAAAAATCAGTCCTTAAATTCATTTGGAACAACAAAAAGCCCAGGATAGCCAAAGTAGTTCTTAGCAACAAGAACCATGCAGGAGGTATCACAATAACTGACTTCAAACTCTACTACAAAGCCACATTAATAAAAACAGCATGGTATTGGCACAAAAACAGACACATAGACCAATGGAGCAGAACTGAAGATTCAGAAACAGACCCACATGCTTATAGTCAATTGATTTTTGACAAAGGAGCCAAAAACATGCACTGGAAAAAAGATAGCCTCTTTAACAAATGGTGTTTCTTTATTTTTTACTTTCTTAGGATCACACTAAAGCACAGTTGGATGCTTGGAAGATTGTCCGAGTTAGTGAAGATTTCCGAGTGATTGCCTTGGGCTTGCCAGTGCCCAGGTATTCTGGGAATCCATTAGACCCCCCTCTCCGTTCTCGATTTCAAGCCAGAGATATTTATTTTCTACCCTTCAAGGTAAGTATGACCAAGGATAATTAATTTTTTAAGAAGTTTTTGTCAGTCGGGCCTGGTGGCACATGCTTATAATCCCAGTACTTGGGAGGCTGAGATGGGAGGATCTGGGTTCGCGGCCAGCCTCAGCTACTTAGTGAGGCCCTCCACAACTTAGTGAAACCATGTTTCAAAATTAAGAATAAAAAATAGGACTGGGGATGTAGCGCAGAAGTAGAATGCCCCTGAGTTCAATCCCCAGTACTGCAAAAAAAAAAAAAAAAAAGTTTTTGTCTAGCCAGGTGTAGTGGTGGACACCTGTAATCCTAGTACTTGGGAGGCTGAGACTGGACAATCACAGACTCGAGGACAGCCTCAGCAATTTAGTGAGGCTCTCAGCAGCATAGCAAGACCCTGTTTCCAAATGAAAATAAAATAGGAATGTAGGGTGTAGCTCAAAGGTAGAATGCCCCTGGGTTTGATCCCCAGTGCCGCCAGAAAAAACAAATAGCTAACTTTTCTTTTATAAACTGAAATGTATTAAGAAATGATTTTTTTTGCTAGAAGTTACATAGTATCTATTTAATTAAAAGGTTGGATTGTATCTATAAACTTTCCTATTTCATGTTATATTTCTCACTAATTTGATATGTTTCTATGTTGTTTTAGGACCAACTTAATGTATTATATTCAGTTGGATCCAATGTTTCTGCTGAGAAGTAAGTATACTTTTATAAATACTGGACACTTAAAGAATTTGTTTTGCCTGTTTATTAATTGACTGATGTATTCATTAATTCACCAACCATTCTTTGAAGAATTTTTCCGTATTAAGAGGTTTGGTAAGTGCTGGTGATAAAATTAATAAAATAAGATCTTAGGTGGCAAGAAGCTCAATAACTAGTAAAGTTTTAAATGGAATATTATGGTTTGGAGCCATTGTTCTGTAAGAATTAACAGTAGGGATCATCTTTTCAGATTAATTAAATCAGTCCAGCTATTTTATACTTAACATACTTACACATTTTATATTTTAAAACTATTAGAATAAAATTTAGTATCTTTTTTTTCTTCTAGAGTTTCTCAGCTCTTGTCTTTTGCCACAACTCTCTGTTCCCAAGAATCTTCTACTCTTGGACTTCCAGATTTTCCTTTAGATAGTTTACCAGCTGCAGTTCAAATCCTGGTATGTATAAAATAAATTAATGACTGTTGTATCCAAATGTAGCAAAGAAAATCTGAAAGTTAGTCATTGGGCTATTAATCACTTCAAGTTGCTTCATCACATTCTTCTAAAAAAGGCCTGAAATTGATTTGTTGTGCAGTGTAGCAAACTGTACAGAGACCAAGGACATGTTCTGAGTCCCTAAAGAGCCTGTAGCTTTGGAAGAGAAGGTAAACATGCAACCTTAGGAAATATTCCAGGGAGAAAGGAAGGCTTCAGCCTGATCAAGTAAGAGGTACATTGTAGTGTGTTAGGCCTCAGAGCTGCCTCAAACTGAGGCAGGAAGCTGGAGCTCTCACACACTGGCACCCAGTAGTGATTGCTTAATGGTCATCGCAGGGAACACACATCCCCAGCCACTAGCAGCTCTCTCAGCTTGTGGAAGTTGGCTTCAGGAGCCTAAGGGCAGTCTTCTTAGAAAGACCTGTAGCAGCTGGCTATGGGGCGGGGCAGGGTGGCAAAAAGAGAGGATATAAGCAGACCTGGGGAGGGATTAGATGGAGCACAGCCAGTATTTACTACACTTCTGCAAGGAGCCTGGCAGCCTTGTCTGGAGCCATGAAAGGCCTTCCAGGTGCATTCAATCACAAAAGGGACTTGCATGATTGGAGAATGAGAGTAAGTTGTATCTCTAGAGCAGGTATGTGTGTGGGAGAGAGGGAAGTTGGAACCCTATTATGAAGCATTTTTCCTGGTGAGTGAAGTTGCCTAGATTTTATTATACAGAAGAAGTGGTCCACACTATGAAGTAGATAGAGTGTGAAGTGATCAGATATGTTGGAGGAAAACTCCTCCTTTGGCATTGGCTTCAAGGAAGCTGTGAAGAGACTGGATACACAGGACAAATTTGAAGCCATAGTAACATCCAGTGAGATCCCGGTGACCTGGCCGTCACCACAAGTAGTGGCAATACTCTTCAGCAAGAGATTCTTATTTTTTATATACTTTTATTCTGCATTGTAATTGTACATCATAGTGAGGTTCAAAGTAATACAAACATACATGCACACAGCCCTTGATGTATTTTCTTCCATATCCCATTTCATTCCCCATCCTCCTTCCCTGTACATGTTAGTGAGATTGGTAGTGATACCTTCATACATGGACATGGCATTACTTGAACTGTTTCTGTCCTCAGTCCTCCTTTGCCCCCTCCCCACCTCCAGAGGCTCTTATTTTTAGCCTTTGATTACCTTTTTAAAGTGTTTTCAGTGAATCAGGGAGGTTATTGTTTACATTGTCGTGTATTTTAAGAATAACATTTCTCCTATTTATCAAATCGTATACTTTTCATTTTGTTTTTGCTCAGAACTTTTCACTTTGAAAAGTCTCAAGTCTAAAAAAAAGCTGAAAAAGTAAACTAAACATCCACAATTCCTTTATCTAGAAGTACCAATTGTTAACATATTGCCATATTTGCTTTCTCCTTTTCCCCCCTGAGCCATCTGAAAGTAAATTACAGTATTTACTAATACTTAAATGTGCGACTTCTAAGAATTAGTATATTTTTCTACAGATTTAGAACATCATCATCACCTTCTGCATCATATTAATATTAATCCTGTAGTATCATCTAATAGATAGTCCATACCATATTGAAATTTCTGTATTCACCCTTGCCAATAGACTGTTTTTTGCTGGTACTGGGGATTGAATCCAGGGGCATTCTACTTCTGAGCTAAACTCTCAGCCTATTTTATTTTTATTTTATTTTTTTAAACAGGGTCTCACTGAGTTGCTGAGGCCCTCTCTAAGTTACCAAGGTTGACCTTGAACATGCAATCCTCCTGTCTAAGCTTCCCCTAATAGACTGTTTAAAGTGAGGTAAACAGAATCAAGAGTGTGATTTGATTTGGAGGTAAGGATTTGAAGATAATGAACACTTTCTACCTTTGCAGTTATAGCTATGAAATAGGTGAACATGGATAAGATTGACTCAGATTACAAATAAAGGATGATGATGAGGTACTTTGGAATGAGTAAGGTAGGGAAATATATGCAATTTCGGATGTGTTAGATCTACATATTTTAGTTATATATAATGGATAATTGATGGTTCAGGTCTAGAGATCAAGAAAGGGTTTAAGACTGGACATAGAAGCAGTGGAGCCATGAATACACAGATGAAAGAGTGAATTTACCCAGGGAAAGGGTATGAAACAAGAAGAGAAAAGGAAATAGTATTATACTTCTGGAAACTATTGGTTATTTTTAATGGCAGTTAAAGGCATTTTATACCTATACATTTTGCATAAATTTTCTGTCATGAGTCTTTCTGTGTTGCTTACTCCTATGTATTTCTGTTCCTAAATAGGATTCCTTTCCTATGATGTCAATCAAGCATGCAATCCAGTGGCTTTATCCATACACTATTTTACTAGGACAGGAAGGGAAGATGGCCGTGGAAGGTGTTTTAAAAGTGAGTGTCTGCTTCCCTTTCTTTTCCCATTTTCACTCCTCTTGCTTTCCCTTTCCTTCCCATCTTCAAATTTCTCTTTTCCCCATCTCTTCTATTTCTTTCTTCCCATCTTTCCTCTTTCCTTTGCCTTCCCTTCCCTTCTCTTCCAGGTTTGAGACACTGGATAAAACAAGAAAACAAGTGATGGGGAACAAACAGAGGAGCTTGTGGTGGGGAATTTTTTACGTTGATAAGTAAATTGATTGAGTAAATGAGTGACTGTGTTGAGGAATAATGAGAGCTATGCTGTCATTAACATGAACATGGAAATGGGGAAGGAGTGAAAGAACCATGAGGTGTTGAATTCGAGTTGGAGATATGATTGTGAATCATATATTAAATAATGTATATGTACAAATAGATATGATAATATAGCATGTCTATACATACACATATTTTATAGCTTTGTCTCTTGAGGGAGCCTAAAAATTTTTATCATATCAAGTGCCTGGACACTGATTTCTAAATACTGTACTCCCTTAAAGGAGTACAGTATTTGAAGCTGGTGGGTAGAGCTTCTGTGAGGAGCAGGATAATGGTATAATCTCTGGATATCTCCCTAAAATATATTCAGCTGATTATAAAATGGAAAAGAGGCATTTTTACAAATTGAAACAATTTGCCTCCCGAGTGTTCATTTTGGGGGAATTCCTGCCAAGATTTCAGGATGTGAGTTTGGCCATGAGGAAATATTTTGTAGTTCTGGGTTGAGGAACATTGTGCAGAATGAAGGCCTACGTTCTTTAAAACTGTTCAGACCATGTTCCAGGTTGAAGGAGACTGAAGAGCTGTGACCTAAATGAAGCACATGTTCCCACACTGTATTGTGGGACAGATAGGAGCAAGTAACATTGTTGGTACAGTTTGTAAAACTTTTAGGATCTGTGAGTACTCTTGTATTAAATTGGTTTCCTGATTTGGAAGTTTATATGGTGATTACATTGGCCAGAGTCCTTGTTTTTAGAAAATATGAACCAGAATGTTTAAAGGTATGGGCAGCATATCTGCAGTTTGCTCTCAAATTATTCAGAGAAACATCAGTGATTGTATATGTGCATGTGTGTATTTGTATGTGTGCACAGTTTTTGTTTCTCTTACACAGTCCAACCAAAGGCGCAAATTTTCAAGGGCTACATAGGATCTCAACTCTAGGCTGTCTTGACTACTTGAATAGGACCTTCATTATCTAGAGGCCAGGATTCAACAACTTTTAGCATATGGCATGTAGTCTTTGGGAAAATAGAAGCACCCTGTATGCATCTAGTAATAGTGAAAACTCAGACAAATGGGGTGGTAGATTCTATTTGCTTCAGTGAGATATTTTTTCATTAGATTAGCCAGCAAAAGAAACTGAGGAAATAGTATTTTATTGAATAATAAAAATAAATATAATAATAAAATGATGAAAAGCTATTTCTCAGCCTGGCGTGGTTCGCGGCCAGCCTCAGCTACTTAGTGAGGAACTCTGCAACTTAGTGAGACCCTATTTCAAAATAAAGAATAAATAGTAGGGCTGGGGGTATAGCTCAGAGGTAGAATGCCCCTGAGTTTAGTCCCTAGTACTGCAAAAAAAAAAAAAAAAGGAGAAAAAGTATCTCACCTTAATTACCTGAAGTGCTAGTTAGTGTACATTTTTTTTTTACTTTTATTGGTGCATTATAGTCTCACATTATACTGTAATTCATGGTGAGAGAGACATACATGCACACACACTTGCTGAGCTCTCCCCAGCTTAGTGCACAGTTTCAATGTGTCTAAACCTATTGAAGAACTTTCTTTTAGTCAGATTATTACCCACTGAGGTATACATAAGTAGGCATAGAAGAGTACTAATATCTTTCCTTAAGTATGGGACCAGCCAGGTGTGGTGACACACTCCCGTAATCCCAGCTCCTTGGGAGGGGGAGACAAGAGGATCACAGGTTCAAGATTAGCCTCAGTAACTTGGTGAGACCTTTTCTCAAAATAAAAAATAAAAAGGCCTGGGGATGTAACTCATTGGTAGAGTTCCCTTGGTTCAATCTCCAAAAACAAAAAAAAATAGAACATTCTACTCCTTAGTATACTTCTTTTTGATCTGTGACCTGTTTGTTATTCTATCTTGCATTTTTTGCCAAAGCAGTTCTTAACCAAATGTTCATAAGATGAAAATTATATTATATATCCCCAAATAATTTTAACAAGTGAGGTGAAAATTAAGGAACTTTGTTGAATATAGAGAAGAATGTTTAATTAAGGAATAAAAATGTCTTTTATAATAGTACATTATAACTGTGATAGGAAAGATGAATCTTGCATGGTTCTTCTTGCCAAGAACTACTTTGGTTATTCTGAGCCTTTTGTTGTTCCAAATGAATTTAAGGACTGATTTTTCTCTCTGTGAGGAGTGAACCTTGGTAATTTAATGGGTATCGCGTTGAATCTGTAGATCACTTTTGGGAGAATGGCCATTTTGATGATATTTATTCTGCCTATCCAAGAGCATGGAAGATCTTTCCATCTTCTAAGGTCTTCTTTGATTTCTTTTTTCCACTTTGTTTAGTTTTCCTTATAGAGGTCTTTTACCTCCTTGGTTAGGTTTATTCCTAAGTATTTTATTTTTCAGGGTGCTATTGTGAGTGGAATTGTTTTCTGGATTTCTTTTTCAGTGGATTTATGGTTGGCATACAGGAAAGCCTTTGATTTTTTAAGGTTGATTTGGTATCCAGACACTTTGCTGAATTTGTTGATCAGTTCTATAAGTTTTTTGGTTGACTTTGTTGGGTCTTCTAAGTATAGTATCAAGTCATCTGCAAAAAGGGATAGTTTTAGTTCTTCTTTTCCCATTTTTATGCCTTTGATTTCTTTCTCTTGCCTTACTGTTCTGGCTAGAGTCTCAAGTACTATATTGAACAAAAGTGGTGATAATGGACATCCTTGTCTTGTTCCTATTTTTAGTGGGAACTCTTGCAGTTTTTCCCCATTTAATATGATGTTGACTCTGGGCCTATTGTATATTGCCTCTATGATGTTGAGGTATGTTCCTTCTATTTTGATTTTCTGCAGTGCTTTTAGCATGAATGTGTGTTGGATTTATCAAATGCTTTTTCAGTATCTATTGAAATGATCATGTAATTTTTGTCTTTGATTCTGTTTATGTGGTGAATTACATGGATTGTTTTTCATATGTTAAACCAGCCTTGCATCCCTGGGATGAACTGGACTTGGTCATGGTGTATAATTTTCTTGATTTGGTTTTGAATGTTCATTGCAAGTATTTTGTTTAGCAGTTAGGAGGCATCACAATACTACAAAGTCACAGTAATAAAAAAGCATGGAACTGGCACAAAAACAGACACATAGACCAACAGAATAGAAGACTCAGAAACAAACCCACACATTTACAGTCGATTGATTTTTTTTTTTTTGTGTGTGTGTGTGTGTGTGTGTGTTACGGGGATTGAACTCAGGGGCATTCTACCTCCGAGCTATACCCCCAGCCCTATTTTTTATTCTTTATTTTGAAACCGAGTCTCACTAAGTTGCAGAGGGCCTCACTAGGTAGCTGAGGCCAGCTGCGAACCCAGATCCTCTGGTCTCAGCCTCCCGAACGCTGGGATTACAAGCATGCGCCACCACGCCCAGCTTGTCGATTGATTTTTGACAAAGGAGCCAAAAATATACACTGGAAAAAAGATAGCCTCTTTAACAAATGATGTTGGCAAAACTGGTTAACCATATGAAGGAAAATGGAAATAAACCCCACTTTCTCACCCTGCACAAGAGTCAATTCAAGATGGATCAAAGACCTGGAAGTCAGGCCAGAGACCTTACAGCTACTTGAAGAGGGCATAGGCCCAACACTTCAACACATAGGCACAGGTAAAAACTTTCTCAACAAGACCCCAAAAGCACAAGCAACTCAAAGGAAGATTAATACATGGGATTTCATTAAACTGAAGAGCTTCTGTGCAGCAAAGGAAACTATCAAGAACCTCAACAGAGAGCCCACAGAGTGGGAGAAAATTTTTGCCAACTACTCTTCTGATAGAGGACTAATATCTAGAATATACAGAGAACTCAAGAAACTCACAGATAAGAAAACAAATAACCCAATCAAAAAATGGGTAAAGGATCTAAATAGACACTTCACAAAAGAAGAAATATAAATGGCGAATAAATGTATGAGGAAATGTTCAATATCATTAGCAATCAGAGAGATGCAAATCAAAACTACCTTGAGATTTCACCTAGCCCCAATTAGAATGGCCATCATCAAGAACACAGATAACAACAAATGCTGGCAAGGGTGTGGAGAAGTGGGAACTCTAATACATTGTTGGTGGGATTGCAAATTAGTGCAACCACTTTGGAAAACAGTATAGAGGATCCTCAGATGAATGGGAATGAACCTACCATACAATCCAGCAATACCACTTCTGGGTATCTATCCAAAAGAATGGAAACCAAACTATCAGGCTGATGTATGTGCATTTATGTTTATAGCTGCACAATTCACAATTGCCAAACTATGGAAACAGCCAAGATGTCCATTGACATATGAATGGATTACAAAACTATGGGATATGTACACAATGGAATTTTACTCAGCCATAAAGAAGAACAGAGTCATGTCATTTGCAGGGAAATGGATGGAACTGGAAAACATTATGCTAAGTGAGATTAGTCAGTCACAAAAAGTAAAATATCGTATGCTCTCCCTAATATTCAGATGCTAGGGAGAAAGTGGGACATAAGAGGGACTCTAGACAAAGCAGGAGAAACCTTAGATGAGCTAAGAAGGTGACTTAACTGAAGATGATGGGGGAGGTGGGAGGGATACACCCTAATGCACATGAAGTACTTCCACAAACATCAAAGTCAATCACTAAACTGAACTTGAGAAAGAGGGAGGTGGAGGGAGTGGAGTAGGAATTGGGGAAGGATTAAATGAGAGATGTGTGCATGTATGCCTCTACCAGCTTGTACCTAACAGGTATATGATTACAATACACCAATAAAAAGAAATGAAAACTAAGGAATTTTGTTGAATTTGAAAAAATGTCTAGTTTAGAAATAGAAATAGCTATTAAAATAGAGCAATTCAAGAATTGTGTGTGCATGTGTGTATGTGTATATTTATCTAGACATACACAGTAACTTTTTCTTTATAAGCAATCATTATTTTCTTTTCTAGATCGTCATGGAAATTAATGGATAGTTGCATTTGAGTTTGATATCCATTTGAATTTTAGTGTTATCACTTAATTAGACTGCATTTGTTAGGAAAAATGATTACTCGCTGAAAATGCAGTTATGTAAAATTCAGAACACCTTTCTTTGTTCTGAATTAGCTATAAAAATGACTAGAATCCCCAGATGGTGCTTATCATGTGATGTTCATGCTCAAAATAAAACATACTTCTATAGTTATGGAATGACTTCTAGTTTTTAGTTAAGGATGTCTTAAAGAAAATGCTCCCATTCTGAGTCTGCCACACTTTGAGAATGGTATGCTCTGTCACAATTTAGTAACAATACATCTGGTTTTTTCTCACATGTCTTTGCTCTCAGTCATACTTAAGTAAGACTCCATTATAACAATGGTTAAATTAGTAAGTTCCCTTGGTGATTTAGGACAGATATGCTACCACTTGTTCATTGATAATATAACCTAAATCATAGTTTTGCTGAGAAACTTGGAAGGGTCTTGCATTTAGTGTTTTCATCCAGTTCAACAAACATCAAGTGAATATTCATTGTTCGGCAAGTGATGATAATATGCATACAGAAATCTAAGAATACAGAAATGGATACTATCTTTTCTTTACTCCTGAGGAGCTTACAGTCTGCTTGGAATCAGACATTCCAATAATAACTGTCTTTACACAATAATTTTTTTTTTTTGCGGTACTGGGGATTGAACTCAGGGGCATTCTACCTCCGAGCTACACCCCCAGCCCCTTTTTATTCTTTATTTTGAAACAGAGTCTCACTGAGTTGCGGAGTGCCTCACTAGGTAGCTGAGGCTGGCCGCGAACCTGGATCCTCCGGTCTCAGCCTCCCGAATGCTGGGATTACAAGCGTGCGCCA
>PVLC010008392.1:22477-58683 GCA_004027655.1 Graphiurus murinus | reverse complement strand
CTCCTCCTCTTCCTCAGATTCAGGTGGGCAAATAGGTGGTCAGATAGGGCCCGGAAGTTGCAGGTGAAGGCGGGACTTCGGAGATTAGGGCGTGGAACTTAAACTTCTAAGGGGTGGAGTTAGCTCAACTCAAAGAACTTCCAAGGGGTGGAGTTAGCTTAAAACTCTCCAGATTTAAAAAAGCTAATTCTATGAAACCCCCGCCACCTCCTTCTACCTAACATTTCCTTTCTAAGCTACCTCAACAATACTATTCAAGAGTACATTATTCTGCTAATTACAAATAACACACAAAAAGGTCATATTTATCCAATTACACTATTAATTCAAAAGCATTCTAAAAATCACTGCTTAAGTAACTTTTGAATTATCAACATGTATCTGTAAATTCAATGATGGCAGTGGATTTTATTTTAAGGCATAGTTTAAGTTCCAAATGAGTATGTAACATCATTGAGAAGAACAATAGAAATTTTCAAACTAATGTTCAGTCACACTCTAGATTTTTTAAATGTAGGGAAATAAAAAAAAGCAAGCCTTACTAAAGGGTACATTTACTGTTTTCAATTAGCTAATTATTTTTAACCTCAACATCTGTGTAATACCAATTTATGGCAAATTGTGGCTACAAATTCAGAGATCTCTATTACTCTAGTTTTTCATGTATTTTATTTAATCCGTCAGGTGATAGAGATCTGACTAACCTTCCTCCACTAGTCATAAAACTCTGAGATTGCCCCAGTGATGGCAATGTGATGATTAGCTATCAAGCAAAACATCACAGTTCCTGGCAATACACCATATGGGATTTACAATTCACATTCCTCAGATTTGTACAATAATATGTGCCCATAACTAGGAGGCTCGTGTAAAAGCGTACTATGGTGTGAAATGAGTTGCAAAGAGGGAAGTGGCCTTACCGCAGATGTGGCTGAGTGCCCACGTGTCCCTTCAGGTGATCTTGTGGCACTTTATGAAGTCTCATCTCACGCATGAGGAAAGGACGCTGGGAGAGAATTAATCTGGCCAAAGCCCCACAAGATGGTCCCCAAAGCCCTGCCTCTGAGGGTAAGGCCCCTGCTGCCAGCTGTCATTCTGCATTTGGGGATAAGGATCCAGGATATTTCGAAGTAGTGAAAAACAAATAAAATTGGACAAACCATCCAAACTGGATAGAGTTTTGTGTAATGGTACCAAGATGTTGGCCACACACAGAACGCAGTTGTGGGCTGGGCGGAGTAAGTTAGATGGACTGAGGAAGAGGGGTGGAAGATGGAGAGCCGGTGTGGGGAAGCCTTGAGCACCGGGGAGAAGAGCTTGCTTCTGCAAATGTCACCGTTGGGAAGCAACTGAAGATGCTTTGAAGACAGTATTGACAGGATGCTAAGGTTCGGCATTTAGTTAACAAGTTTGAAAATTTGCTTAACAAATTACTCTTTTACATCATGTCATGTAAATGTGACATTCTTTTTATGTCAAGCAAAGAAATAAATAAGAAGCCCACTGACTCCTAAACTCTGACCCCCAAGGCTCTGCATGTTGGGCCCAGGCTACTTTTCTAACCTCTACGCCTTCTTTTTGAGTGCACCAGTATATTGAGCTCCAGAGTTGTTTGTGAGCAGACCAAACAGGTATTGAACTCAGGGCCTTTGCACTTATTCTTCCTGAAATAAGTTTTGTTTCCCCAAAACAGCGCCTCCCTCTGCTATTCCATCCTCTGTTAGTACCATTCTGTGTTCTGCTATAAAATTAATTTTCTGGATAACTTATCCCCAGTGGTACTAGGTTTATGCCTGTCTATTTTCTTTTTCTTCTCACTAAAATTTGGCTACCAAAAGGAATGGGAGTTGGTTTTGTTCACCATTTGGTCCCCAACTCACTGGAATGATGGAGATGGTGGGGTCTGAAGTTAAGGGCCTTCTTTGAAAAAAGGAATAGAAAATTATCAAGTAAAAATAAAAATGAAGTTAATATTTATTCAGAATACCAGAAAAAAAAGCCAAGCTTAAAATTCAAATATATGGAAGCATTACAAAATCTAGAGAAATAATGTTTTATTACTTTATTGTTAACCATATCTACCCCCTTCCCCCCACAATTTTTAGTTACATTGCCTCTTCAATTTATAACAATTTTGTAATGCACTCTTCTATAAAGAGAATAGAAAAATTAGTCTCTTTTCTCTAGCATGGCTTGTCAAATTTAAATTACTGAGTGTTTAAAATCCTTTTGATATATCAATGTATTATTGCTAATGTCTTATAAATTTTTAAATTATTGTGAAATTTTAAAAAGAAAGATCTTACTGAGAATTTTTTTTTTTTGTGGTACTGGGGATACCTCCAAGCTATACCCCCAGCCCTATTTTGTTCTTTATTTTTGAAACAAGGTCTCACTAAGTTGCAGAGGGCCTCACAAGTTGCTGAGGCTGGCCGCAAACCTGCGATCCTCCTGTCTCAGCCTCCCAAGTCCTGGGATTACATGTGTGCGCCACCACACCTGATCTCTCTGAGATTCTTTAGCATGTGGATCATAATTAATGTTCAGAATACATTTTCAACCTGTTTCCTCCCTGCCACACATGCTTCCCAGTCTTGGGGGCCCCAGGATGTGGGCATAATGCATCACAACCTCTGACTGCACCTCCTTTTCAAATGGGATGACGCTGTGCAGTGGGCAGTGGGAATGCTCTGGAAGCCATTCCTACACTAGAATGCTACAGTGACCTAAGTGTGAGTGGAAGGAACTGTGAGGCATATAAAAGGCCCCAGTAGATTTATCCTGAATGCATCCTAGCTCAACTTCTAGCTCAGATCCAGACATAACCAACAGCCACTTAAACATTACCCATTAGGAAGCTGAAATATAAAGAAGACAGTAATCTGAACCTTTGCAGGTAAATAATTTTGCTTTTGAAAATTTATAAAAGCATATGGCTGTGTCAACACATTGCAGGGTCCCTCCCAGAACCTGGTAAAAGATCCACACAAGTAAGGGACACTGAAACCCAACACTTTTCAGCTTTGCAGTAAATCCACTTCTACCAGCACCTAATGGTACTCATGGATACAAAGTAGACACAATTTTTTTTAATCAAATGGATAAGAAAGTACTTCTTTGTGTTCCTTTCATAGCATTGCTAAATCAGAGTCTTTCAAATTGGACCCATTAGCTAAAGGTTACATTTATCATTTATCATATTTGTGCTAACTATCTGAGTGATGTGGGATCTATTCTCAGTACAAAGTATGTCCAGAAGTTTTATTAATTATAATCACAGATATATTGCCTCTTCCCTTTTCTTTCTATGGGAAATTAGCAATTTCTATATAATTTTACCACTCTCTCAAGTGCATTTCCTCAACAGTACAGGACAGAGCCAGTACTGGGACTCTCATATTACTGAAATTATAGGAGAACTTTCTTTAGTGACTTTATTTGCCTTTTTATGAAGTACAAATAGTACTCTGTGACCTTTATTTTATTACTTTTGTATAGCCGGGCATAGTAGTGCATGCCTATAATTCCAGTACTTGGGAGGCTGAGACAGGAGGACCTCAAGTCCAAGAACAGCTTCACTAACATAGTGAGACTCTCAGCAACCTAGTGAGGCCCTGTTTCAACAACAACAAAGAACTGTGGGTGTGGCTCAGAGGTCAAATGCCCCTGGATTCAATATCTATCTATCTATCTATCTATCTATCTATCTATCTATCTATCTATCTATCTATCTCTCTATCTCTCTATCTCTCTATCTCTCTATCTCTCTCTCTATCTGTGTGTGTCCTAGGAAAGGAGTTGTCTGATTTGTTTTAATGACATAGCAGCTAGAAGTAGACGAAAATTTTGAAGGCTCGTATTTTCCAAGTGGGGTACAAACATAAATTTTAACTTTCCAATGTGAAAGCAGAGATTATTCTAGAAAGGGGATCAGGCAAGAAGCCTCATATTGAATGGCATTTGCTTAGAGCTCCTGGCCTTCAAACTACTCCTTCCCTTCTCTTGCCCAAGGTTACCAGATCTGTCTCTGGTAATCAAAAGCACCTATGAAATCAAAGGATCTCTTGTAAAACCTAACTCTGAGTATACATTCATGCACCATTGCAAATCCCTGTGCCACTTTCTGGACCTGGAGTCTTTGACAGAATGCCAGAATCAAAATGTTTCTTGCAAATGCTGAATTTTTCCACTAGACACTCAGATTGATATAGCTGAGAGAAGATAAAAAGTGATGAGGCAAATAATGGTCCATTGATAGCCAAGTAGTGGGCTGACTGCTAGGCTTTTGTTCATGTGCTTAATGTAGGATAATGAAATTTCGTGGTGCTATGAGTGGACATACGAGGCCTCCATAGGGCCCATTAACCCCGAATGGAATCCAGACAATATTTCCAGCATTTACATGGTTGTCACTTTCAAAGTTTGTCGCCTTAAAAAAAATTCAAGTTAATCTTGGGATGTAATTGGAATATTCACAGTGTTTACCATGTGACAGCTGAGACAAGGCCAGTCTTAGCAACTGTTTCATAATAAAAACTAAAATAGGGCTAGAGGTGTAGCTCAGAGGTAGAATGCTCCTGTGTTCAGTCCTCAGTAACACACAAACACACACACACACACACACACACACACACACACACACACACTCGACAAGCAGCCATCCTTTTGGGATATGCTAGGGCAAGAAAATACACATACCACTTGAGGGTGGGTTTTTCTATGAGGGCATGTGAGATTGGCTCTAAAGAGGTGACACTTGGAGGTGCCCGGACAAAGAGCAACAAAGCAGGGTGAAATCTTTTTATGTCTCTGGCAGATAACTTGCTGCAGCACTGTGTTTACTACTACTTGAAGAGGGAGGAATAAATCAGTTTAAAATGATTTTTAAAATGGATAAAAAGTATAGTCTGCCTGTTACAGGCTCCTTGGCGTGTGTGTGTGTGTGTGTGCGTGTGTGTGTGTGTGTGTGTGTGTGTGTGTGTGTGTGTGTTATGAGTAGAGCAAAGTTATGCTTTATCAGAAAAGCACAGATGTGTTTCGGTATGATTGGGAAAAAGAAGGTGTTTTTTTTTTTTTTTTTTCTTGGCATCCTTCAGCTGGTGTGATGAGCATTATTGACTATAAAATGTTAGAATCAATAAAGACTTAAAATTGGAGTTGAGGAAACCTTACCGAGGAGAAAAAGGTTATGGTCTATTGAGTAGGCAGGCAATTAAATGCTTTGTAGAAAATTGATTTTTCAAACTTCAACTGTCAGTTACACTGCTCAACCTTCATTGGCATGGGTGGTTCTGCAGCCTGTGTGTGCATGTTGGACAAAATGCATTGTTATAAGACTTACATACTAAATATGTGTGAATATTGTATACTACTAGAAGCTAATCATAAAACTTTAGCCCATCTGAGCATGCATTACTAAGGCTTTCAGAAGGATTCTCTGTAATGGTAATGAGGAATTGTAATATAATTTTAATGAGGATAAAGAATGACTCTATGGTGCTTTTCAAGTCATTTAACAGCCAGTGAAACTAAACATGTGTCTCCTTAAAATGTAGTTATATGTGATGATAGAGTCGTAGCTGGGTGTTGCTGGACACCAGTTGTGAATGCTTGTAATAATCCCTGTACTTGGGAGGCTGAGACAGGAGGATTGCAGCTTTAAGACCAGCCTCAAGAATGTAGGGAGACTCTGTTTCAAAATAAAAAGGGCTCGGGGTGTGTCTCAGTGATAGGGTACTGCTACATCCAATCCCCAATACCACAAATATATATATTCAATATTTATATATTCTATCTATATTTAATATGCTTATATTAAGTATTATATATAACAGTGGTATTTTATCAGATTCTTTCTAATATTACTACAGTAATGTTTGAAATCCTTTTCCCCTCTTTTTCTTAGTTTGTCAGTATCAAAATATGCCAAATGTATTAGACTTCTGTATTACAGCCTCATAAACAAGGATAATGAGTTACACATTCCTCACACAGAAGCAGTTGAGTTATTTATTACTGTTATTCATAGGGAAAAATATTGGACAGATCTAGAAAAATATATGAGTAGACATGAAACCACAAGGGAGGTCAGCACAAGAAGGAAAAAAGACTCATCAACCTATCAAGTCAAAAAAGGAAATAAAACAAAATCACCGATATAAATTTTAGGAAAAATATCTAAAATTAATGAACATTGTAATGAACTGTGTGCAAAAGGAACTTCTAAAAAAACCTATTCAGAGACAAACACCTGAAAATAATAATAACTGAACACAGGCTTTAGGGGTGCTATGGAAGAAAAACATAAGTAAAAGGCTTAAAGAGAAGGAAAAGAACAAAGCTCGCCCGTCCCTGGTTTCTGATTAGATCACATTTCTCAGGGCTCCTCTAGGCAATTAATTTCCATACATCAAATTACAAGTTCCTTTTGAAACTTTTACAAATATTCCTTTAGATTGGGTTCAAGATACAATTTTTTTAAGTCCAATTTGACCTAACTGAACAGTAATTTCACTTTTTATTTTTCTCAGGTATTCGTGCATAAATATAAATCTATTAACTATCATTATATAGAAATGAACAATAAATATTTTGAAGTCATTTCTCCTGAATTACATAAGATATTAATTGAATAATAGTTAATAATAAAACTTATAGGTCTGGTTATTTAACTTTCTGTGGAAAAGTTCTCTTATAAACATAGTTCATAATAGGTTTGTTTCTGAATTAAATTCTTTACTTATGAACCCAGGAATGGGCTTCTATAACCTTTTTTTTTTTTGGATGGGTGTTTTAGGTGGAAAAATAAGTAGCTCATTGTCTAGCACTTTGATTTTGGCTGGTTTCTGATTTGGTAATTAAAAGCTCAAACTGTCTTCAAAGAGCGGATTGGAAAGCAGCGGGTCTGACTTGTGCTTCCTTGGCACGCAGGTGCATGCTGAGCGTGACGCTGGAGCAGGCCATCATTCTAGCCAGGAGCCACGGGCTGCCTCCTCGCTACATTATGCAGGCTACGGACGTGATGCGGAAGCAGGTAGGTCTCATGCCTGTTTTACAGGACCTGGATTTGAAGCTACCTTTGTTCATACATCAGATGTCTGACAGGTGCTCCGAAGCGATGGGCACTTTTCCAGGTGCAGGACTGTTATCAGCAGCCAAGCCAGGGAGCCTGCCTGGATCCCAGGTGGTCAGATTCAACCCTGCGCCCGCATAAGAAATAAGCAAACAATAAAAAAAAAAAAGGGGGGAAATGAATTTTATGCATTTTGACCAAACTAGGGCAGAGAAGAAATCCCACAGAAGCAGTTACAATTTATAAAAGCAAAAGCCAGCCAGCCATGGTGGCTCATGCTTGTAATCCCAGCATTTGGGAGGCTGAGACCGAGGATTCGGGTTCTCAGTCAGCCTCACTTACTTAGTGAGGCACTCCGCAACTTAATGAGACCCTGTTTCAAAAATAAAGAATAAAAAAATAGGGCTGAGGGTATAGCTAGGAGATAGAATGCCCCTGAGTTCAATCCCCAGTACCGGAAAAAAAAAAAAAAAAAAAAAAGCAAAAGCCAAGCTGGGTGTGGTAGTGCATGCCTATAATCCTAGCACTTGGGAGGCTGAGACAAAAGAATAGCAGGTTCAGCAACTTAAACCCTCAGGAACTTAGCAAGACCCTGCTTCAAAATAAGTGAAGTAGGGCTGGGGGTAGTTCAAAGGTAGAATGCTCCTGGGTTCAATCCCCAGTACCAAAAACAAACAAAAAAGCCAAGTGATATACCTATGTAGATTTCGGTAGCCTATGCTAGACAGAGAACTTGTTGGCGTTAACAGGATCTGTCTGCAGCATGAGGAAGTTCAGGAGTTAAAACAGTTTGGAAGCCGGGTGTGGTGGCGCACGCTTGTAATCCCAGCATTCGGGAGGCTGAAACCACCGGAGGATCTGGGTTCGCGGCCAGCCTCAACTACTTAGTGAGGCACTCCGCAACTTAGTGAGACCCGGTTTCAAAATAAAGAATAAAAAAAATAGGACTGGAGGTATACCTCGGAAGTAGAATGCCCCTGAGTTCAATCCCCAGTACCACCAAAAAAAAAAAAAAAAAAGTTTGGAGCTTTTAATTTCAAAGGGGTCTATTTCCTGACTTCCAGGTAAGTCATGATTGAGAAACATACTTCCAATAAGATCACAGCACAGGCTCCTGGATAAGAGTTCTCCAGGATTTTCAGACAACCCTGGAAAAGAATGTCTCTGCAGCAGTCCGAAGGAGTGAAGGGAACTGGCCACGCAAAATGGGACAGGAGGGGATTGGGGGCTTACGTAAGGGACAAGATAAAGGATGTCTGGCTTTTGTTTTTCCCTGGGAATTGTAGATGATTAAGTAAGTTTGGGGGAATAGATTGGGAGAAGGACAGAGGCAAGGAAGAAGAGGAAAGAATTGAGGACCCTGCTTGCTTCCGGTGGACTCCTGGGACTTCCACGGCACACTGAGTGTGTGCATTATTTTGAGGATAGAGTGTTGACTTCGTTCTTTTAGAGGATAGATAGCAACCTTTGGACTGTGTTTAGGTCACTGGAATACTTATAAATGAAAATGTTCTCTCATAAATACAATGAACTCTCTATACCATAACGTAATCCCATTTTAAGCTTACTTTTAATCTATGAAATTATTTTTATAAAAAATGGAAAAATTCACCAACTTCCAGTTTCCTCATCAGGAAATGGACTTAATCTAATATAAAAGACACCTAGCCTATAGAATGACAAGGAAATTGAAAGACATCAATTTTTATTTTTTTATCATCTTTTCTTTAGGTTATCATAGCAGCAAATCTCTGTTTGCTGGCTTGGTTTAAATTGTACAGAAATAGTGAGTGATTCAATTTTTAAGTTTGTAATTATGACTGCTTGCATGTATTAAAGCTTTAATGTGTAACTCTTGAGCAAACATGTAAATGCCTTTGGGCTTGCTCCCAATATTACACTTCAGAATGTCAACGAAGCCAGTGAAAAGTCAGCTGAAGAGACTGCGCCAAGCTGGCCTCTGCAGTGCAGTCAGGCACAGGGCGTGCATACACACTGGTGCTTCTGGGTAGGAGGCCAAGACCCTAAGGCTGACAACCAAGATCTTGGAATGTCAAAGACGGATTTGCTACGTAAAAGTCAGATAGCACAGAGGCATGTGATGTGCTGTCCAGCTGGCAAAGGGAAAACACAGATACAGATTTCCAGAGGGTTCAAGAAGGATTTGTGGGGGATAAATACACAAATTATGCTTTTAGAAATAAATCAAAGTAAACTTGTGATTATTCACATCAGAGTTAGGATTTGAATTGCTAAGACATAAAAATAAAGATAAGAATAAGCACCTTTCTGCTGTATTGTGTTGATCTTAGAGTGAGTTTGTAGGAAGACTTGGAAGAGCTGTCTCAAAATGATGGCTTATAGCAAAAAAGAGAGACTGGAATTAACCTTTCTTTAGAATATCCCACTAAGGAGCTTAAGTTGGCTGCCTATATATTCCTACTCTGTGGATCTGAATAACCGTAATTCTAATAACCTTAGCTTCTTAAAACTCAAAATTGGGATAGAGATACAGAAAGTAAAATTGATATTTTATAGGCCCTAATGACTCATTTAACTAGTGCAAATCTCTTTAAAACATATTTATATAGCAGTAATGTATGATATATAAAATCTAACTTTAAATACTGAAAAAATCTTGTCTATCCTTGTAAAATCTTCATTGATGTCTAAACTGTGCCATTTTCCAGTATTTATTTTTCCTCCTCTTCTAAAAAATAAATACATTTAGAATAGGTAGCTTTCTTCCTTTATTTCTGGTTCCTCAGCTCCATGTAGTACATCCCAAATGATTATGAGAGGCCAAGAACTGATTTTTTCCTATATGAAAGACCGTGGAGCCCAGGACCCTCATTTAGGGAAAGGAAGTAGGCTGTTGCACAGCAGATATTTCTGCAATATTCCTTCTGTTGTTGATTTTCTTTCTAGTATTCATCAGTAGCTAATAATGGTTTTAGTAGGAGGGACCCAGTCTACAAGCTAGTTCTTAACCACTATGATCTGAGCAGTCAGAAGGCAAAGTTCATAGAATCAGAGAATCTAACTTGGAATCAAAGATCTAACTCAGATTGTCCATTTTTCCCTTTAAAATCAGAGAAAATTATTTAACTATTTAGATTCACCTTTTCTGAGACAGTAGTTAGAATACTTGCCATCTGCTGGGCGTGGTGGCGCACGCTTGTAATCCCAGCATTCGGGAGGCTGAGACTGGAGGATCGGGGTTCTCGGCCAGCCTCAGCTGCTTAGTGAGGCCCTCCACAACTTAGTGAGACCCGGTTTCAAAATAAAGAATAAAAATAGGGCTGGGGCTGTAGCTTGGAGGTAGAATGCCCCCAGGTTCCTTCCCCAGCAAAAAAAAAAAAAGAATACTTGCCATCTTCTGTTGAGTATATGAAGAATTATATACATGAGTACAAGGTAAAAAATACCAATAGTTGTGTTCAGCATGGTGAGCATCAGAATTGAAGAAAGCAAAAATCTTTCAATTTATTGCTCAATGGAATATTATGAGACTGTAGACAGATAATTATACAAGAATATTCTAGTTAATGAATCTATTTTCCACATGGGTATGACTTAGAAATTCTGAAACCAACTCATGTATACACTAGGATTGAACAAATAAGTAAAGATATTATTAAGTAATGAGAAGCCAGATTGCCAGTGACTGAGAAAGAAGTTACAAATATGGACAGGAAGAAGGCTGGAATTTAGAAAGAACCTCATGGTACGGGGCTGGAAATTAGCAGCATGAGTATGAACCGATAGACCCCTACACAAACACACAGATCCAGATTGATATAGAAATAAACATGATGAGAAAGTTTATGTTAGGAAACATGCCTTTTCTATTAGAAAGGCCTGTAGGAAGTAGTTATTCACCAGCAGTAATAAGCATTCCCAGTAACCAAATCCTCCTTTCTAAATACCATTTTCTAATAAAAAAGAGTCAGGGTCCTTAGAGAAGTGATGAATTACCAACTTGAGACATGGAAGATAAATCTGAAACATCTTGAGGTCCCAGAAAATAAAATACTAAAAATGATGAGGGTGTACCAAAATGACACAAGAACCAACCAGAAAGAGCTCCTGATGGCCAAAACTGGAAAGATTTGAGCCAAAAATTTTAATAAAACTATTGGCTATCTCATAGAATAAAACCAATATCTATGAGCCCATGCTGAATTAAATATAAAATAGAATGAACAATTTGGGGGTAAGGAAGAATTCCTCATTTTGTTGCAGACAGTATACATCAGTGGAGGCTAAGACAGTGGGCAGACGTTTGAAGAGAAACAGGATGTTTGCAGAGTCTCATACGATCTTCTCCAACAGTCTTTGTTAAGCCTACAAAGGGAAAGATGGGAGCTTTACAATCATAAAATCTGGCAGACATGACTTAAGCCAAGTGATTAATGTCACTGGTGATAAGACCTCATGTGTCCCCAGTTATGATGGCAACACCTGTCTCCACCTATTCCCAGCCACAAACCATGGTGTTTGGTTCTCCAGAGTCACCAATTCCCATTTGGAACACAACAATAATTATAATTCATTTATCCACTTGAGAGGTTTCAGAGACTTTCATTGCTAAAGAAGATGAGACAAAATTCATAGATTTCAAAGATTCACATGGACACAACTTGTCTAGAAATTGCTTTACAAGTATTTCAGAAAATATTTTCTTGCTAAATACTATTAAGTTTAAAATAGTTAACTATCGAACTGGGGAACAACAGGTATATGGGTATGACTGAACTGTGATTCTTGCTCTGTGAAAGTGGGGACACAGCAGGTATCTATAGCCTCCTTGTTTCTTATTTTCAAGTTACTGATTATAGCAATGAAGACAGATCAGATAGTGAACAAGAAGCTGTTAAACTTATTTCAAACAATTTAGATGTCTATAAAATAAATATTAGTCATTTGAAATAGCATGTCTTGATCCTCAGAAGCATTCATTTTGCAAATGTTCAGGTGGTGATTTCTCTCTTACTCCTTATCCAGTGTCTCTTGATGTTTTTTTAATGATATGTTAAATAATTGCTAACACAATGTAGAGTTAAAAGTGATTGTCTTGACTTTCAGGGAGCAAGAGTTCAGAACACAGCAAAGAACTTGGGAGTCAGAGACCGAACCCCTCAGTCAGCTCCAAGGTGAGTGTCTCCCCTGGCCCGCTCCTGCCAGGGCACCTGCCAGCATTCCCCAGCCAGTGCACCCGCTCTAGGATATGCCCACTGTCACACTGTTAACATTCACAGGGATTGCTCTTGTAAGCACCTGGTGCCAAGTGTGATGAGTCATACGTGCTCTCGGACTTAAATGAACATTATTTTATTTTGTAAATTTCACCATGAATTAAAAATAAAAGTCCACCACAGATATCTGAGAATTTTAATCCAGCTATGCTAACCACCCAAATGCCATTTTTATTTTCCCTCCTATGATCATACACGCTCTTCCCTGTGTCACGATTGCCTTTCCCATCTGTGTCTGCATGGAAAGCTCCTACTTAACCCACAAAATCCAGCTTAGTTGTCATTTCCTGCCTGGAGTCTTGCTTGAGTCTTCCTTTTATTCTGGGCTCCCTTAGTATCTTGTATATTGATTGCTTTTTGAAAGCCTCTGTTATACTGTTTACACTTACTGTTATATGTTCCTTTGCCCAGCCTGAAGCCTGTTCTCAAGAGGCAGATAATTTTTTTTTAGATTTTGTTCATTGTTCACTATAGTGACTACCTAATAGCCATCAGATAGCTAAAGTGATTTCAAGAAAATACACATAAATAAAAATAAGCAAATAGGCTTTTTGTTTGTTATGCCAAATATTCCCTGTTCACACACCATCATGGGAAAGGATTCCCATCCACCTGTAAAGTAAATGAACATGGTTGGCAGCCATGGAGAAATGTTTCCAGTTTGATTTCCCTGGTGATCAGGGCAGGCAGCCATCTATCTTGAAGTGGGGCAAAGTGAAATAATTCCTTTTTCATTTGGTTGCTTTAATACATTTGCATTTTAACAACAACAGCAACAACAAAAAATAGGCTCCTCCAAGCAATGTCACAGACAAGACACTCTTTGTTTTTATTTTCAACACTATTACCAGAGCAAGAATGAGTGCGGCATTTATGAAATTATATTTCATGCTGAAAAACTCTGTGGCCAGTGAAAGCTCTTTCAAAAGGGAAAACATATTTTCCCCCTGAAAATGGATGGGGCACTCATGTTCTAGTTGCAGTTATTTTTAGTGCTGACTCCTAACTCTCTTTAATCCTCAGGTCTTGTTATCTTCCCTAGATGATTAGATTAGAAGCTAAGACTTTCTGTTGCTAAAGAATCATTTCACTTAAGCATTCTCTCCCCAGCACCTTGAGCAGACATGGTATATTTGTACAATAGCTCCGCTGAAGTGTTGAAATTCCAATAAGAAAACAAGGCCATGTCCCAGCAAGCTGTTTTTAGCTAGAGCTTAATAAGCAGTCAGAGGTGGTGGGGATGGGATGAGATTTCAGCAGCCTGATCAATAAGCCAATACGCAAGCTGGGTGCGAGGAAAGGAGCTGATGAACTCACTTTTTCTCTTTATTGAGTTATGTTTAAAACAGTTGGAGTGAAACACAATAAAATGAGCCAGCCATAAAGTTCACATATTTTACAAGGAAATAATAACCCTAAGAGAGAAATCAAGAGTCATTTTTAAAATGTATTTTATTGGATCTTTCATTCATTCTACAAATGTTTATTAAGGACCTAAGAAATTCAACACATCCTTCTATGACCCATGGAAAATATAAACCAGAGATAGAAGTGGCTCTGACCCTCAAGAGGCTTTCACTTAGAGAAGAGGAGGAAAATATTACTAGGAGAAGGTGGCCCATGAGAAGCAGCCTGCAGAGTGTGCAGAGGGAGGCTGAGGAACAGGGAGCTGGAACAACGAGTTCCTGCCTAAGACAGCAAGTTGAATGACACATTTGGCTCTCAAGGTGATGCCATCCGTGGGCAAAGCTGGCATGATATTTCTGAAAGGTATATTCACGAGGTCCAGCGTCCTGTCTCTGCCTGAGATAGTATTGGGTCCAAATCCCCCAATGCATCTCTATCATCATTTTCTTTCCAACACCCACTATCTTTGTTTTTTTTTTTTTTTCCTTTTTAATTCATTCAGCAAACATATATTGCCTTTCTGCTGTGTGTCTGTTGGTGGCAAGCCTTTTCTTAAAAACAAGGGATACAGTATTAATAGAGCAACGATTGACTAAAACAAGAATAACACAGTAAGATGTCATATGTGCTAGAAATGGGCACAAATCATCATGAAAACACATCTCGAGGTATGTAGCCTCAAGATGAAGAAGCGAAGTCTTAGAATATGACCTGGCCTGGTCTATATGGTACTGGGGGCCTGCTCAGCAGATGCCAGGACTCGGGCCCAGAGAAGACCTCACCCTCTGAGCACCATGCTCCAGTGTCTGTGATGACGGCTGACTATGCTTTAAGAATGATGTAAAGAGATGCTGGAAATGTAGGCAGGGACCAGATCAGAGACTGCAAGGAGTTCTCATTTTAACCTGAAGACCATAGGGAGACATGAATTCTATCTTGAAGACTTGGATTTTAGAACTTATCTCAGGCTATATGAGGAGGGTCCATTCCAGGACAGTTAAGACTGAAGATACAGTTTGAAAGGAGACTTTGGTAATATTGAGAACCAAGATGAGAGGGTGGATTAAAAAGCTACTTATAAGATGGACTTAATAGTCTTTGGACTGAATGATGAGGGTTAGGGGAAAGGGATGTACTAAAGTGACTATAAAATCTTTCCCTTTGGCACTATTGGGCTAATGGTTTTTGCCACTGAGATTCTGGATGCTGGGGAAGCACCAGGCCAAGATGGAAGCACCAGACTCAACATGGTAATGCTGAGGTTGAGCGGGGAGGGGACGTCCTCGTGGAGGAGCATTTGTGGGCCATTCTGTGGATGAGTCTGAAGCGGAGGAGAGAAGAGTAAGTGAGCCGCTGTCCTAAGAATCGTCAGTACTCAGGAGGGCAGTGAGGACCTAGATGTGAGTTTGTACCTGTGGTGACCAGGAGCAGAGGCGAGAGAAGGTGGAGAATGCCACAGGGCAGTGCAGACAGTGCGGAGAGGGCAGAGGAACTGGCGCCACAGGCAGGAAGTGGAAGGAAAGTGGGAGATGGCGGTTCTGGAATTCTCAAAGGAGGAAATGGCCATAGTCTCCCCTTAGAAAGAAAAAGTATAGTAACTTAGGGTATCAGGGTGCTGCAGACAGAGTATTGGAGTGTAACTCTGAGGTAGATAGGTGCTTTTTTTTGTGTGTGTGTGGTACTGAGGATTGTACTTGTGGCATTCTACCTCCAAGCTATATCCCCAGCGCTATTTTTTTTTTTTTTTTTTTTTGAAAGAGGGTCTCACTAAGTTGTGGAGTGCCTCACTAGGTAGCTGAGGTTGGCCATGAACCCGGATCCTCCCGTCTCAGCCTCCCAAATGCTAGGATTACAAGCGTGCGCCACCATGCCTGGCTCATTAGATAGGTTCTGAGTGGTGGTGGCATAAGGCCTGCCCCCGGGGGTGGGGTTCCTGGACATCCTTGTCTTCATGACATCTAACACACCCTCCTTTAGTAATCAGTGTCTGAAATATGTGTCAGGAACTGCTTTGGGCATTGCAGTATTAAGATGGCTGAAAAACACTTCATGTCCTCAAGGAGCTTGAATTCTAGTAGAATAGAAGGACAGTGAATTTTGGCCATCAGGTCAGTGTGTGTTGCTATAGAATGGCGATAAGGTAGGATCCCAGGCAGTACTTTCTCTCTGTGGCTTTTGTATTAGTATGAGCTCTTCAGATCGATAAGCAAATCTTCATCAAGAACCAAATATTACATTTCAGATGCTGGGTCACCAGTTGTGGCACCCTGGTCTTATTTTCTATTATGACACAACATCTGGAGCTATTGTGTCATAAAAGCTTGATTTTCTTTCTTTTTGTAATTGGAGGATAGCATACTATAGTGGTTAAAATTGATAGATAGATAGATAGATAGATAGATAGATAGATAGATAGATAGATAGAGTGTGTGAGTCCTGGTTCCTGCTCTCTATGTGACCTTACTTAGTTGTTGTTTGCTCGCTCGCTCTTGCTCTCGCTCTTGCTCTCGCTCTCTCTCTCGCTCTCTCTCTCGCTCTCTCTCTGCCTTAATTTCTTCATCTGTAAGATGGAGATAATTGCCTTGAAACAGTGTCATTTGCACTTTAACCTGGAAAGAGTCACTTGCTCTGTGGTCTCCTTTACCATACCTTTTCTTTTGGCTGTGTAGAAAGATGAAGAGCGTGATGTATAGAATAGAGTTTGAAGGTTCTGCTCTCTGCAGATTTGAATTTGGGCTGAAATAGCAGCTCTGAGATGGCCCAACAGGAATAGGAGAGAGTGGAGCCAAGAACACTGTGTGCATGGGTGGAATAAAGGGCCCCAGATGTTGGGCAAACAAAAGCCCCCTACTGCCCAACAGTTTCACTGCCACACACAAATGCCTCGGTGCAGAGTCAGAGTCCAACTCTTTACCTAGAACGTTTTACTTCCAGTCTTCATCTGCCTGCTCTAAATTCCCAAAGCACCACAATTTCCATTACAAGTGTGTCTGAACTCAAATAACCCTGCATCGCTTCCAAGAAGCCTCACAGAAGCTGAGTCTGCCCAGCTCCACAGGACCCAGAGCTATTATTTCATTAGGTGATCACAGGGAGTAGTCTTTTCTCCAGTTTGCAAGGAAGACATTTCAAAGACGCACCCACCCAATGGCATCAGTTTTATTCTGTGCAAGCGTGTGGAGTAATGCAATGTAACGGCAGCCCGGCTCTCACGAGCAGGACATTCCCCACCACCTTCCCATTTCTGCTCTACCTAACTGGGGCTGTGGTGCTTTTTCCCTCATTAGGCAGCACTGTCAGGGAAAGAAGAGGATAGAAATTAAAAGGGAAAAGAATCTTCTGATCGTTCCATTTTTCTAGCCCTGGGAACGTAATTTGAAGCAACAATCTCACTGTACAGATGCAAAAGGACTTTTCAAGTACATTGACTCAATTTAATATATTCCTTTCTCTAGGAAGGATGAAATACACTCTTCTGATGTGACATGTTCTTAGTTCAGTGTTCACATCTTTTGTGGAGATAACATATAGAGCATAAACCACCTTACAGACTTGAAGTGCATTTTGAAGACCTCCAAAGAAAATCCATTCTGTTTCCAGACTAAGAAAGTTCATCTTGTTAACCAGATTTACAACTCTATATTAAATCTTTCTCATTCTTCCCCACTGACTTAGAATTAGCATGAGATTAAATGTCAAAGGGAGAGGAAATTTATAATTTGCTAAATTGGTTAACAAATTATTTAAGCTGTTTTCAATTTCATCTGTAAAAGGGAGTGAATCACCGCAGCTAACCCTGGCTTTGGTCTGCTTTTTAAAAAGGTGCAAAGTTGAGGTTCAGGATCTAACTCAGTGGTAGAGTGTGCACCAAAAACAAAACAAAAAACAAAATTTCCCCTATGATTCCAGTGCTTGGAAGGCGGAGACAGGAGGATCACATGTTCAAGGCCAGCCTTAGCAACTTAGCAAGACCCTGTTTCAAAAAAAAAAGAAAAAGAAATTTTAAAAAGGCTTAAGCAGCTCAGAGGTAGAATGTTCCTGTGTTCAATACCCAGTACCAGAAAAAAAAAAAAGCAAAGCAAAGTTAAATTCTGCATTTGAGATCACTGCATTTGACTCATGGAACCTAGAAGTCACTCTCAGTGTGTCTGTTCTACTAATAGAAGCATCTCTGGTTAGGGCAGTTCACTGGGCAGCTGTCAAACTTTCCTGTGCCTTTCCTAGGCTGTACAAGCTGTGCGAGCCGCCTCCCCCAGTCGGAGAAGAATGAAGAGAATTCCCAAGTAAGCAGGCAGAAGCTCTGAACACTGGCCCAGACAAAGTACCTGCAGTTCAGCATTCTCCACTGAAGATCAAGACGTGCATTTTTTTTTCTTTTTTGCTCTACATCTTTCCCCATGGTGTAAATAACTAATGTTCATTTGTATTTGGGTATTTAATGCTAAAAATTGATAATTCATTCAGACAATTCAGCCTTACAGACTGACCTCTATATATTCACATAAAGTGTTCATTTTAGGGCAAAAATCATCTCTGGAATGTATAGAAAAAAGTCAGAGATTACAGAATTAACTGTGGTGCCTCCTCTCTCATTCACTAATTTTTTGTGTTTGTTTTCAACTTCTCCAAGTGGACATGTATAATAAAGGACAGTTTTGCTCGAAGAAGTCTGTCACTGAAGAAAACATGGCCACATTCTGCAAATCATCATGCAAAAATGTTAAGGATAACATAGACTGGATGGTATGGGTGTCCTGTCCCCCTCACACACCAGAGCAAGGTGTATGTGTGGGAGGTGGAAAAGTGCACCTTGCTCTTTTCTCCTAAGGCTTTTCTGTAGAGGAGAAGAGAACTACTGAGGCCTCCAGCACGACTGTCTTCCACTACTTCCAGGTACAATATATGTTTGTGGTCAGTTCTTGCAACCTGGTGCTGTCCTGGATCTCTACAATGGGCGTGGCTTCTTTGGGCCACTCTGGTTGAACCCTCAGTGGCCCTGGTTAGGGAGGGGTGGGGTCCAGCAGGTGAGGGGAACAGGATGGGTGAAGAAAAATAAGCCTATTTAAAAAAATTCAGCCTTTAACTTTCAAAGATACTAAAACTTAATTTTCTGAAGCCTGTCCTATGAGTTGTCAGACTCTTTAAAGAACACACCATCAGGAATAATTTTCTACCAAGATATATGTATAAGATATGAAAATAAGTCTTTATTTGTCGTACTTTAAAAGGACCATTAGGAACTTGGTAATTTATGGCCACAAGTTATATTCTACCTTCATTCTAATATATATGTAATGTTTATCATTTTTACATTGATATAACATTGTTTTATCATTGTGAATATATTAACAGAAATTTTAAATCTGTAATTTTCAAAACAAAACTTTCTTGTGATTATAATAACTTGAACCAGACATTGCTTATGACAGAAATGAGAAAAATATCATTAGGCCGTTTTGTCATGCCCACGTTGTAGAATGTACTTACATAAACCGAGGTGGCTACCGCATCATTAGACCTGTCGTCTTACGGGTCTGCTGTTGTTTATGCTGGTCATCATTAACCAAAATGTCATTGTGCAGCACACGACAGTAGATGGATCTAGACTGAACATGTGAAATATTCTTCATAACTAAAGTTTAAGCAGACCATTGTTGAATTTTAATGTATAAAATCTAATACTGGCTTTCAAACTATCACTAAAAACCTTCATCACCAGCAGTTGCACATTGAATACAAAAATACTGTGTTAGATATTTGTATACTGCTGGCCAAGGTAATAATAATTGCTATTTGGCACAGAAGCCCTTGAGATTTTTGTGTTATGTTCACGTGTAGAATGACAAATAAGGAAACCAACATCGAAGTCTCCAAAGAAGAAGTCAAACATCTTCGGTTTAATAAAGATATGACCTTTTCCGAAACATCTATATTAAGTATATTCTTAACTTGCAGAGATAGAACATTGTTGGTTGAATTATGTAATTTGTCATTTTCCTGAACTGAAAATTTGACAACTTTGAATGTATGGCTATTGAGTGGACACAACTGATTAGTCAGTACGTTTCATTTTGTATTACTGTTTTCTAATCACCATCCTGCCAGTAATCCCCATTAGAGGCATGAAAGGGTTCCCTCCACATTTCAGTGGTGACTTGCCATATCTCATGAGGCACAATATCTGCTATTGTGGTATTTATAAATGAGCATACTTTAGGGATCTAATCTCTATATAAAAGAATGTGCTTAATAATATCTTTAGGGTTAAATATAAGTGTACCATCTGCCAGTTTGCATGGCACATACTAAATGCTTAAAAATTGTTTTACTAACATTGGTCACTATAATTTTTACTGTAATAAAAACTGCAGCTAACACATACTAAATGTTTACTCTGTGCCAAGTAATACCTCAGATTTTTTTTGCCCGTATTTGCTTGTTACTGCTTCATATAATCCTCATAACCAGTCTTGGAAAGAGGTATTATTCTTATCCTTTCATTTTGTCATTGGAAACTGAAGCAAACAAATGGTCTGGTGACTTGTTCAACAAGTGGTAAAATCAGAATTTGAACCCAGGAAATCTGCCTTCTTAATACATTAGTCTTCTTTTCCTTATTAATATAAAAACTATTAAAATACTACCAATTATTTGTTATGGAGTTACCTGGCCAGTGCTGCCATTAAATTATACATCTTATATTGAAAAAAATCTGAATGCAAATATGTTAAGTGACTTTAACATATTAAAATCACAGGATTTCCTGATATTTTACTATACTGCATGCACATTTTGTTGCAACCTGAAAAATATTTTATATCATATTTCTCACAACTGAAGATAACAGTTTTAGATATCTATTACAAGTCTGGATTAGTACATCATATAAAACTTGACTATAATTCTAGAACAGTGGTAACATTAAAATATTTTATGGACCAATGAATAATGACAGGTTTCTCAATACCGTAATGTACCTCTTCTGACATTGGACATTTAACTGGCCTTGAGTTTTTAGAATGCATTTACCTAAGTGTTGTATGCTCCTTTCCAACCAGTGTTCTTTCAAATGCCATGTATTCAGGTTTTTAATTTGGATTATCTATCCCTCTCTAACTGAAAGCAAAGATCATGCATTGAAATTTGAGATCTTTTCAGGCGACCTCAAAAATAGTTGGCGAACTACTAGTAGTGTAATTCATAGTCAATGCACCGTAAACATTCCATTGTATCTCTTATATATTATTCTAATTTAATCTCTAATATCATGAAATTTAGTGATATTAAAAGAGAGGAATTTGAAAAGACTAGAAATTGACATCTATTTAAAAAGAAAGAAGAATTTGTGTACTAACTTTATTTATATTGCACATGTAATGTTGAATTTAGATTGTAAACTTTGTATTATAAACTGGTATCCCAATCTGAAGTCTCGTGCTATTTCCTGTCTTTGTAAAGTCCATTCTCCTGGTGACTTCGATTCCCTGAGCATTTATTGGCCACTCTTCTTACAGCACAATATTCAATTTTAAATGATATTAACTTCTTAGGATACTATTAAATATACAACTGTGATTCTGATTCTACTAACTTAGATCATTTGATATTAATTCAGAATGAAATTAAATCAGTTTTGACACTAACTGTAAGAACCACAAAAATGAATGGGTAAATAAATCATCAGAGGCAATTTAACTAATTTAAGAAAACAAAATATTTTCAGCCTTTAAAGGCAAAATTAGTGTTTGTTGATTTGGAAGTGCTTGGTTGAGAATAAATTACTCCATGTTTTTAAAACTAACACATTTCTACTTAACATGCTAAGGTATTCTTCATTAGTTCAAGTACATCTCTTCCCATATGGCATGATTTAATGAATATTAGTGGGCATAAGTGTATTCACTTATGTCTTTATAAAATTATAATATGGAAATTTCAAGTGAATAGCTTTACACTAAGACATTTGTACTTTATATTTTACTTTAAAGGTCATTTTCAGACTTTCTTCACTAGTGGTATTGAAACTAACCTACTTCACTGAATTGCTTCTGAATTTTTGGAAACTATGTTTGTCAATTACATTACTAATTACAGTTTAATAACTCTCCTATAGCCAGCAGTAATTTCATTAATGTGTGTGTGTATATATATATATGCACACACACATTACAATGTATATATATATATATATATATATATATATATATATACATACAATGAAATTAATATTATATATATATATCACTTTGCAAATAAATTGCCAATTGTCCTATTCAAGTACTAGGGCAAAATATTTTAAAATGGTTTATTATAATCTGACTTACAATTTAAAAATATTCTGTATTTTATCAGATGTTTGGAGTCCTAGTGTTGAGTTACCCTGAAGGACAGGTGAGGAAATGTTAAAAGAGGAATCTATGTCAAGAATGGCTCCAAGACATTCCTTTACAAATAGTGGCCACCATCTTCCTAGGTGCTGCAATTCCATAAGTCATTATGGCTAATCTTTGGTTTCAGAAAATTTTACTACTTCAGTGATTTGCCATTAAAAGTGATCTCTGCATTCATATTGCTGATTATCTACTGGCATGCATGGAAGACTGTTAAAGTAGGGCCTGTGCATCTTTGAACATTTACTACCTAGACACAAGGCCTTCTTCCCTCAGGATAGTTTGCATGTCTCACTAAGAAGAGATCCTGAAGTCTACTAAGTCTACTAAATGGATGTGTGTGTGTGTGTGTATGTGTGTGTGTGTGTGTGTGTATGTGTGTGTATTACATGTATTTACTACTTTTTTGTTTTTATGATAATACATTATAAATTACTGAGATCCTTTTGTCTTGTATGAAGACATGAAAAGTTGAGTTGTTCAATGTCTGTACTGTAGACATCGGTGTGGTCTAAATGTGTAGTAAGTCTACTTAGTAGAGTGTTTTTTGCTAGTTTGCAACTTGTGTTATTCAGCTTTCTGTTACTATTACAAAATGCCTGAGATAGTCAATTTATAAAGGAAAAAAGGGTTATTTTGATTTATGTTTTGAGGGGTTCCAGTCCATGATAATTGACCCTGTGGCTTCGGGCCTATGACAAAGTTGCATAACATGGTGAGAGTGCATGGCAGAGCACAACCACTCACCTAACAGTCAGGAAGCAAGGGAAGAGAGGAAGGAACCAGGGTCCCACAGTCTCCTTGGAGGGCACCCCAGTGACCTAACTTCCTTCCACTCGGCCCCACCTCTCGTAGGTTCAGCTACCTCCCAGCAGTGTCATCCTGGGAACCAAGTCTTTAAGATACGAACCTTTGAGGAATATTCAGAATCCAAACCATGTTACTATTCAATGTGAAATCACTTGATCAGGCTTTGCCATCAAGAAGTATTTGATGAAGGACAAAATTGTTTAATTTCCAGATTACATTTCTACTAGAAATACAAAGCTTTCGATAGTTAATTTGAGGTGCAAACAGTAGAATAAATGTCATATATTCATTCAACAAATGTTTCCAAGTATTGACTCTGTACAGGGCATAGCGGAAGGGTCTGGTGTATATGTTGGATGTGCTTAGTTTGAAAATTTTCAGTGTCTCCATGTATTATTGATTACTTGTGTCTTTTACTTAAAATGACACTATTTGTAACACAAACCTATTCTAATACCATGTACATATACATACTGTATGTAGCCAAGAATACTAAGTTGGTGAAACACTTTAGAAAATATACATTTAAATTCAAATATCTAATGCCTCAAGCAAATTTATTAGTATTTCAGATGAATATATATTTTTATAACTACCAAGTAAGTGTGTAGAACATATCTTTTTGCTTAAAAGTATTTTTATAAATACTTATTTACACAGTATTCATTATTTCAAATAGTAAAATATTATTGGTTCTATAAATAGTAATTATTTTGAATATACCTATATTTAACATCATATATGTCTAAAATTTAATGCTAAATTTCATCAGAATATGGAATTGGTTTTTTTCTTTGTAAAATATCCATGTAACATAGTTTCAATCACTTCATATTTTGTGTATTGTTAAAATTACCCATATGTTATGTATTTCATATCAGTTATTTTTGTCTTCATAAAATATTGGAATTGTAACATTGTATTATAAATGTCAATAATAATAAAGTTAATTGTAGTATATAACCAGTTTAACTCCTTTCCATTTAAATTTTAACTAATTCTTCTTATCCTCTTACCTGTTCGAAAGAAAGAAGTCAGCCAGGCATGGTGGCACACACCTGTAATCTCAGTACTTGGGAGGCTGAGACAAGAGGATCACAGGTTCATGACCAGCCTCAGCTACTTAGTGAGGCCCTTTTTCCAAATAAACAATAAAAAATAGGGCTGGGGGTATAGCTCGGGGGTAGAATGTCCCTGGGTTCAATCCCAAGATGGATGGAAGGAAGGAAGAAGGAAAAAAATAAGGAAGGAAAGAAAGTCATGAAACACAGATTTTTCACCCTTCAAGAGTTAGAAGCTCAAGAGAAGAACCTTGATACATGCATGGCATGAACTTACAAATAAGAGCTGGAGAGATGGAGAATACTAGGAAGGAACCAGAACGAGGAGCTTGGTAAGGACCACAGCATAAGAAACGCCACCAGAGACGAGAGACTCGTATTGTACTCTGAATTAACTAGCCTACCTCTCAGGCTTCTTCAGTACTTACTGTGTATGCACCACTCCTCTAGCTGCTGAAGGTGTTACAAAGGCACATAATTCCCTAAATGTAAGATTAAAGAACTTGGTATATTTAAGGTGATTCATGAAGTGTACAGACCAAAATGGTAACTACCAGCATAAGGCAATACGTATGAATACCAAACTAGAGGTAAGTCAGTGAGGGGCATAGATTATAGAAATTCAAAGAACTGAGATTCCATCAAACATGAATTTAGATATCTACAGATTACTTTTCAACTACTGAGCTAATCTGGATAATTTGTAACTATAAACATAAGGCCATTCTCTTTAAAGAGTGCACTCTGGAAGGAGAAGGGAGGGAATATTATATTAAAAATGTAAAAATAAGACAGGCATAGTGGTGCATGCCTGTAATCACAGAACCTTGGAGGCTGAGACAGAAGGATCACAGGTTCAAGGCCATCTTTAGCAACTTAGTGATGCCCTCAGCAACTTAGCCAGACCCTGTTTCAAAATAAAAGAATAAGCCGGACGTGGTGGCACATGCTTGTAATCCCAGCATTTGGGAGGCTGAGACCGGAGGAACTGGGTTCGCAGCCAGCCTCAGCTACCTAGTGAGGCACTCCACAACTTACTGAGACCCTATTTCAAAAATAAAGAATAAAAAATAGGGCTGGGGGTATAGCTCAGCAGTAGAATGCCTCTGAACTGAATCCCCAGGACTGCAATAAATAAATAAATAATAAAAGAATACAAAGGGCTGGGGATATAGCTTAGAAGTAGAATTCCCCTGAGTTCAATTCCTATTGCCAAAAATTAAATACAAAAATAATGTGGGCAGCAAAGGCAGTCACTTTCATAATGAGTAAGGTAAAGTAATAAAAAAGGTAAATGTTTTAACCTTGTTTACAAGAATAGCAAAATGCATGCACTCAGATGTAAACCTACCAGATATTTTGGTGGTGGGGTGAATGGGTTAGTCTGGACAGAATAAAGATTTGTGAATGTAATTCCAAAGACATATATGTGGAAAATAAGATGGGGTCTGGGTGGTTTGGGTCCTTGAATGCCAGGCTAAGTATTGGACATTGTGAGTATAAGAAAACCGAGATAAATAATTGATGACAGTGGCAAAAAATTAAAACTTGCAAGAACTGGGTGTGGTGGTGCACTCCTGTAATCCCAGTACTTGGGAGGCTGAGACAGGAGGATCACAGGTTCAAGGCCAGTCTCAGCAACTTAGTGAGACCCTGTTATAAAATAAAATATAAGGCTGGGGCTATCACTCAGAGGTAGAATGCTCCTGGGTTCAATCACTACCACCAAAAAAAAAAAAAAAAAAAAAAAATTGCAATTATAAATTTTGAAGAATATGTCTTTCATTGTATGGGCCAGCTCAGAAATGTCAAACCAATAGTAATGGGAGAAAAAAATCAGTAATTAAGGTTTACTTTTTGAAGATTGCTGGAATACCCTGAGAAAGCAAATTTAATATAGTTATAAGAGTGAGAAAATGGAATTAGCAAGTGTAAGCTGTTTGTTGAAAACAGTATTCCAGGCACTTGTGTTTCAGAGATGTTATTAGTTTACACACACAAACACTATGCAAGTATCTTGTGGTAAAAATAAATTTTTATTATAGGCAGATTTATTATAGGATTTCCCAAGCCTCTTGATGTTCTAATAATGAACATGGTTGAAGGATAGAGGTGGTATGCAGTGTTTCCCAACCTCACTAGAAGATTAGAAAATCAGATAGATTTTACAGAAGGCTTGTTCATATTTCCTTGGAGTACAAATGTTATGGTTTGGATTTAGTGTCCCCTAGACTTCATGAAGGCAAGGCTGCCATGTTAGAGGCAGGACTTGGTTGCTGCAGAGGGGCGCTGGAGGCATGGTCTTGGGGATTATATACAGTCTTTCCTCCCCTTGCTCTCTCTCTTGCTTCTGGCCTCCATGATGTGAGAGCAGAGCCCTTGAGAGTTCTCTCTCCCTTCCTTCCTTCCTTCCTTCCTTCCTTCCTTCCTTCCTTCCTCCCTCCCTCCCTCCCCCCCTCCCCCCCTTCCCCCCTCTCTCCCCATCTCCTGCCTCCTGCTGTCATGCCCTGAGCTCCACAGACTTCAACTGGCCTAACATGGACTGAACCCCTGAAATCTCCAGAACTGTGAGCAGATAAATCTTCCTTCCTCTAAGTTGTTGCCATCAGGTATTTTGGGTCACAGCAGTTAGAATGCTGACTGAAACAACAAATATTCATTAAAGCACAATATGAGGGAATTGTTCTAGAAACTTCATAATGAAGAAAATTAATAGTAAATACATTAACAGGAGTTGGCACTGTCTACCTGATAGAGGTGTCGTTTGGGCTAACAGAAAATGACAAGTATTGGCATAAAACAGTAAGAGTTAGAATTAAAAGCAGGTTGTAATATTGTAATTCTCTCATCATTTATCTGTGTTCAGGGTATTATGGCCAGGGAGAGCTTATTACATAGAGAAATGCAAATGTATCCTCTGCTTTCTAATTCCTTGTAATAAAATGAGACATTGGATTAGAGGTTACTTTAGTGTGTCAGAACTTGGCTCCAGTTTGCCATGATTCTGGACGAAATTTATAATGTTTAATGCTCAGGGCCAAGGTGTCTGAGTTAGATGACTTGAAAGTAAAACTAATTTTCTCTTCACAAAAAGTATTTAAAAGACATAAGTGTGGGTCCTGTAGCTTGATCTTGGCCTTTTGGAGGTGACTTAAATACAGTGACAGATGTCTCACAGATTTTGTGAAGCCAGATCCTGCTGTGATACTATAAACCCCCAGGTCTGGGACAGTATTTGTCTCACCTATCCTATGTCCAAGACTTCTTTTGACCAGGAATTTTCCATATCTAAATGTAGATCCCTTCACTGTTAATTAAAGTGAACACATGGGTGGAAATTTCAGCACAAGACTGCTTGGAAATTCAGCAAGTTGTAGATGTCTGAGACATTCTGCCCTTGACTCAGCACGATGCTCTCATTTAGGAGAAGCCTGTGAACTACTTGCCAGAAAAGCAATAAAATATATTATTTCAGAGCTATGTGCTCAGAAGAAAAGGCAGTGATCACCGCATGATATAATAGAGTCTTCTGTTGAGGGCACTCTAATTCAGAGGGATGAAGACAAGTGAGAGTATAAATAATGGCCAAAGAATGACTAAGGACATGTGGGGATTGATGGCCAGGAAATATTAGGTCTGCTAAGAAGTGCTGCCGCTCTCACTGTCTACATGTCACCTCGCTGTTAAAAATGTTTACCCGGAGGTTAGACACTGGGACGTTACCTAACTTTAGCAATGAGGGATCTGGAAGCCTGAAGCAAATACTGAGAAAAGAATAGGCGAGGCAATGAAATGAGGCTTTCTGTTCAATTCTTGAGATACTTCATCGAATTGTATAGAACATTAATTGGGTAGCTGGGTGTGGTACTACATGCGAGCAATCCCAGTACTTGGGAGGATAAGACAGGGCGATCGCAGGTTGAAGGCCAGCCTCAGCAACTTAGTTCTACTTAGTAAAACCTTATTTAAAAAATAAAATAAAATAAGGCTGGGAGTGTAGTTTAGAGGTAGTACAATCCTGGGTTCAGTCCCCAGTTACACACACACACACACACACACACAACCAAAAATTGGAAGCTTAGCTAGAGTAAACTTTTCCTTCATTCTTTTATTTAGATGAGATTCACAACACAAAATTCACCATTTTAAAGTATACAATGTAGTGGCATTTAGTATATTTGCAATGTTGTACAATGATTACTTTTATCTAGTTTCCAATTTTTAATCACTCTGAAAGAGGGTTTTCTAAAATTAAACTTATTTTGAGATAATTGTAGATTCCCATAATGGACCAAGGTGCAAAAACAAAGTTCCATGAAGGTTAGACAGCCTTTTAATTAGATGGGGCAGGGCAATTGGATGTCCACGGGCATAAAAATGATCCTAGACCTAAATAATCACACACACACACACACACACACACACACACACACACACACCTCAAAAATGAATCACTGACTTAGATGTAAACATAAAATTATGAGGCTTTTAGAAAAAATATAAAAGAAACTACTCAAGATCTAGGGGTAGACAGTTTTTAGACCTGACACAAAATCATGATCTGTAAAAGAAAAAGTTGATAAATTGAGTCTTATCAAAATTTAAAACTTTTTCTATGTTCAGACATTGGAAAGACAAGTTAGAGACTGGAAGAAATAGTTGGAAACTATTTATCCCATAAATTACTAGTGTTTTAGACATGTAAAGAATTCTGAAAGAAAAGTTGCACAAGGTTTTATACCATATTCTTCCATTCCCATAACATTCTTCAAATGACAAAACTATAGACATGGGGAGCAAATTAGGGAGTAGACAGGAGGGAGGAGAGTGTAGCTATATAAGAGCAACAAGAATAATCCTCTGTGGGAATGGGAATGTGCTTTACCCTGATAGTATTAATGTCAGTATTCTGGTTGTGAAACTCCATTACACTATTGCAAGTTGTTACATTTTGGGAAACCTAAGTAAAGAGTAATCATGATCATAATCATGAATGCAAATCTGTATTTATCTCAATTAACAATTTCAATTTAAAAACATACAATGTAAATTGGGCATGGTGGCTCACACCTGTAATCCCAGTACTTGGGAGGCTGAGACAGGAAGATCACAGTTTGGAGGCCAGCCTTAGCAACTTATTGAGACCCTCAGCAACTTAGATAGACCCTGTTTCAAGATTTTAAAACTGAAAAAGGGACAGGAGTGCTGCTTAGAGGTAGCATGCCTCTGGGTTCAATCCTCAGTATCAAAAACAGACAAACAGCCGGGCATGGTGGCGCATGCTTGTAATCCCGCATTTGGGAGGCTGAGACTGGAGGATCCGGGTTCACGGCCAGCCTCAGCTACCTAGTGAGGCCCTCCGCAACTTAGTGAGACCCTGTTTCAAAATAAAGAATAAAAAATAGGGCTGGGGGTATAGCTTGAAGGTAGAATGCCCCTGAGTTCAATCCCCAGTACCGCAAAAAAAAAAAAAAAAAAAAACCATAAAACATACAATGCAGGGCTGAGGGTGTATCGTGTATCTCAGTGGTAGAGCGTGTGCTTAACATACGAGAGGCACTGAGTTCAATCCCTAGCAGGGGGGGAGGGGGGAGAGACACAGACAATGAGTTTTAAATTCCTCTCAGAATGTTAATTTTACAAGTAGCTTTATTTATAAGGAAAATAGCTGAAAGTGAAGTTACATTTTGAGGTAAAAGGAATAAACTGCTGACTGCTTTTCTTATTCTCTCTGCTTCCTAGCATTGATTCATTCAGAAAGTCACTCGTACAAATTGAACATTTACTATAGGAAAGACTTAGTGTTGGGATATGGTACCACGCTGAGTCCTGAGCAATTCATATTTCCGAAGTAGAAGCAAGTTTGTAGACTGATGAAGAGTCCCATCCCAGGACTTATGGCTCTGCAATCATGAGTAAGTTACTTCTTTGATATTCAGATTCCTTGAGCAATGAAATAATAATAATATTACCATTTACTTCACAGGACTATAACATGAATTAAATAATATAATATAGATCAGAATTTAGCGCTAAGCCTGGAAGCTAGAAGCACCTCATAATGTTTACTAGATAAGAGAATATTCTTATTGTGAAGTTGATCTGAGTTAGGGGTAGAAGGAAAGACCTCCTCTCCAGAAACATTTCCATTAGACAGATGGCTTGTTCAAGAAAAAGAGAGATAGAATTGGAAGGGTTAGTTGCAGTTTCAAAGCATGGTATGCCATATAAAGGAGTCATAGTTTATCTTGTAGGCAGGGATAAACCTTGGGAAGTTTCAAGTAGAGAAACAAATGGTCAGAATTGTCACATTTACCGCAGTGCAGTTAGAAGGCTGTTGGAATCATCCAAAAAGTGTTCTCAGAGTGGGATTCTCAGACCAAATTAATCAGAATCCTTTGAAGAATTACACTTGGGATTTCATTTTTAATGAGATTTTCAGGTGGTTCTTCTTTGCTCGTCTGTGTTTGTGAATCGCTAATTCAAAAGATAAGTAGTGGAATTCTTAATAAAATAGCATCTGAGAAAATATGGATGAGGGGCTGTTTGGGGAAAGATTTAGGAGGTAAATGAACAAAGAATTGTTAATCCATAGGGCGCAGAAAATTGAATTATAGGAAAAAGGATGTTGTCAAAGTGTTTAGCATGGATACTGGTCTCCATAATAAGGAAAGGCAAGATGACTTGCAGACTAGGAAGAAAACAAAATGCATAAACTTCAGTGCATGTTGAATTTGAAGATATCCAGATGAAAGTAGCGAATAGTTCTGTGAAAAACCCATCTGAATTTTAAGTAAAGGACAAGAACTAAAAAACGAGCAAATGTATGTGAATAATTAAAGCAAGGAGCACATGGAGTTGGATGAGGGGAGGTCTGAGGACAATATCCTGAGGCACTAACATTTCAACAAAAGAAAAATACTGTGAATGTGATCCAAAGTACATATTTGAAGTGGCTGGGAGGAGATCCAATTAATTGTGTGGCATGGAAGTCTAGAAAGAAGAGTTCAAAGAGGGAATTAGCAAGTTATTTAATAGATCATAAGTAAACTGAGAAGTAAAAAAGAAGTTAACCCTTGAACTACTTTTATTTTTTGCATTTTCTTCCATTTTAGTTGCAAAAGTTTTACTTGCTTTTTAAAGATCAAGAACATTTTTTTTTCAAAAATCTTACAGCAATAAAAAAATCTCATGAAAGTACCTATTACCCTATACCCTTTTCAACACAGAAAGATGTCTATATTAGTCCAATTCTTTTCATATAAGTAACAGAACCCAAAGTCTGACTGGCCTTAACAACTAAAATAAAACTTTAACAAGAATGCAACAAACCTGTAAAATGCTGCAGGTGATTCTCCTGGGCAGGACCATCCTTCATGGTTCAAATGATGTAATCAGGAATCTCTCTTTATCTCTTCCTTTCATCCCTTTCTTAGATTAACTGTTCCTTGAGGACAACAAATTGGCTACCAGCATTACTAAATTTGTATTTCACACACCAACTTCAACAGAACATTACAAAAATTTCCATAAAATTCCTGCCTTGATTCTGACTGGTCTAGACAGAGTCATGTGATTACCCCTAAGCCAATCATTAGAGCCCAGCTGCATCTCATTGCCCAGGTCTAGATTGCACTGTCCAGCTCTTGATTCAGAAGTAGAACTTTCAAGCCAGGTGCAGTGACCCACTCTTGTAATTCCAGGCTTGGGAGGCTGAGGCAGGAGAATGGCAAGTTCAAGGCTCACCTCAGCTACATAGCAAGACACTGTTTCAAAATTAAAAAATAAAAATAGAAAAAGGCCAGGGTGTAGCTAAGAGGTAGATGCTCCTGGGCTCAACCTCCAGTGTTCCCCCATTCCCTCCAAACAGTGGAACTGTCAGAGATTTACCAGAGGCAAACCAGGGTGGTATATTACTCAAGGAAGCAGGAATGGATTCTAGGGAGGCGTAAACAACAGATGGCTGGAGAGGAGCACTAGCTTGTGTGTGCGCCAATCTTAATGATGTGGTTTATCTTGCATTGACATGACAGTCAAGTGAAATTGACTATAAATCTCCTATCTTTTAAAACTTGAACAGCAAAGTAGTTATCTTTGAACAGATACTTGATTGAGAAGCAGGCGACAGTAGGTTATATACTGAACAGAATGAACTGAAGAGAAAGGCAAAACAACCGTGGATCACTCCTCTTACAAGTTGCTAGAAAAAGAGGAGAGGGCTGGACTTGGGGTAGGAATAGGAGACGGTGCATGTATAAGTTTTTGTATATGATGTATATGTATATATTTTTTCTTTTGTCTTACAGGAAGGGATCATTTAAGATTACTCTGTTATGAATGAAAATAACTATTTTTCATGCAGCTGTTAGGTAAAACACTTTTCACCATAAGGATATGTAAATATGTATGTTTTGGATTTCTTTTACTGCTACATTCTTTATGGAGTCTTATACTTCTGGCCACTATTAACCTGCTCTAATCACCCCACACAATGGGGAACAGCCCAAGAGCCCACTGAAATTATTCAATAATTCCAAATCAATTATTCAATTGATTTTTTTCACTACTGGGGACTGAATCTAGGTCCTCACTAATGCTAGGCAAGCACTCTACCACTGAGCTACACTCCCCCCTGCCTTTTTTTATTGGTGCATTATAATTATATATAACCATGGGATTTGTTGTTACTTACATATATGTACATGGAGATAACATACTTTGGTCAATTTCATTCTCCAGTACCTTCCCTTTTCCTCCCCTACTTCTTCTTCCTGGTCACTGTCCTCTAGTCTATTGGTATAATTTTCTAATTTTATGAGATTCTTTGCTTCCCCTTTTTTTCTTTCCTTTTTTTCTCTCTAGCTTCCATGTATGTGAGAAAATGTCTAACTCTTGGCATTCTGAATCTGGCTTATTTCACTTAACATAATGCTCTCCAGTTCCATCCACTTTCCTGCAAATGACAAAATTTCATTCTTCTTTATGGCTGAATAAAACTCTGTTTGTACAGGTATATCATTTTCCTTATCCAATTATCTGTTTATAGAAACCTAGGCTGGTTTCATAATTTGGCTATTGTGAATTGTCCTGCTATAACCATGAGCATGCATTATTTCTGTGCTATGTAGTATGCTGAATTGAATTCTTTGGATCAATACCAAGGAGTGGCATAGCTGGACATATGGTGGTCCCATTCCTAGTCTTCAGGAATCTCCACATTGATTTATATAGTGGCTGTACTAATTTGCAATCACATCAACAGTGTATAAGTGTTATTTTTTTCCACACATCTTCCACCACAAACTTGATAAACTTAAACCCGCTTACCCTGCCTTGCTTGCTCCTTTCCACAGAATCCACGGTAAAGGCTCATCTCCCATTCCCTTCCTCTCCCTTGGCCCCTGGCTGACATGGTGCTTCCCACAAGTCCCTTCATGGTGTGGGTCTTTTCTTCTTGGGATCTGTGAGCATAATGAGCTGCATTTTCAATGGCAGTTGTTTCTTTATCTTTTGGACTCATCATACCTGAACCATAATAAAATCTATTTTTAAATATTGATGGGAAGTGAATGGAAAGAGGCAAATTTCTTCTTAGACTATCTGAGAATGTGACAATAAGACTCTGTTGGTAGTCAGATGGTCCCTGAAACCATTTGTTCAGTGTCCCATGCAGAGATTCATTTCCAGCTGCTTGAGGTCACCTTCTGAGAGGTCACCAAGGCTCACTAGCATCTTCTCCTGTACTTGGAATCCTTAACTGGTTATGCTGGTTAGGTCCTCACTCTTACTTAGTTGAGTGGTTAATTTGTTTCTTTTCTTTTCTTTTTTTTTTTTTTTTTTTTTTTTTTTTTTTTTTTTTTTTTTTTTTTTTTTTTTTTGGTACTGGCAATTTAACTCAGGGGCATTCTACCTCTAAGCTATACCCCCAGTCCTATTTTTTATTCTTTATTTGAAACAGGGTCTCACTAAGTTGCGGAGTGCCTCACTAGGTAGCTGAGGCTGGCCGTGAACCCAGATCCTCTGGTCTCAGCCTCCCAAATGCTGGGATTACAAGCGTGCGCCACCATGCCCAGCTGGTTAATTTGTTTCTAATGTGCTCACAGCTTTGAGCATAGAACAAATGAACTTTTTTCTGAGAAGGCCAGGGCTCATTTTCTCTTCAAATCATGCAGTAGGTTAGTGTTTATCTGTGAAATAGGAGTCAAGTCGTGGTTCCTCAATCTGGCTCACTATCAGAATCACTCAAATCATCAGAAGGAAAACAAAGCACCTTTTCTCAGCTCTTGCTGCAATTTTACTAAGTAATTCTGGTAGCATGACAGGTTTGGAAATTCCCAGAGAATATAACTTAGGCCATTTTCTCAGTCTGTATTCCCACTTCTGTCATCCAAAATGACTGACCACACAACTTAGAGGAAGGAAGATTATTTGCTCACAGTTTTTTGGAGACTCTGGGTTCAGTCCACATGAGGCCAGGGTCTGAAGCTCAGGACGTGGTGGTGAGGAGCAGAGAGAGGGAGAGTGCACGAAGCTCTGCTCTCACATCATGGAGTCCAGAAGCAGAGAGGAGCAAGCAAGGGGATCCAAAGACACAAGCACAGCCCCACGGCCAACCCTCAGGACACCCCTCTCCAGCCACACCACGGACCCAAGTTACCACCCAGATAAACCAATGGGTTTGTCATGAGCAAACCATCGCAACCCTGAACTTGAATACAGGCGTGCTTCAGGGGCTAAGGGCAGAATGCTATGTTTAGATACAGAATATCCCCCTGAAGAGCTCATTTACTAATTATTAATGTTCAGAGTAGTTCATGGGAGCTATAATAGCATCAAAGGGTAAACCCATTGTAATGGACTTACTATATAGTAACGTGAGCAGGTAGGGTGTGGCTGGAGGGGATGGATCCCTGGTTTGGGGCCGTGGGAATTATCCATGGTTCCTCCTTCCCTTGCTTGCTGTCTCGCTTCCAGCCTCTGTGATGTGAGAACAGAAGCTCGCTCTCTGCTTCCACACCACACCCAGAACTCCAGGCCCTCATCTCACATGGACTGAACCTGGAATCTCCAAAAACCTGGGAGCGAATAAATCTTTCTCTCAGTTGTGTGATCAGTTGGATTATAGCAGTGGGAATGTTGACTGAGAAAGCCAGTTCTTCTTAAACTTTTTTTTTCCCCCAGTGTAGGGATTGACCCCAGGATCTCACACATACTGGGCAAGTGGGCAAGAGCCCTAAATATCCAGTCCCTTCTTAAACTTTGATGTAATTGATTATCCCTAGGATGCTTGTTAACCCTCAGTGGATCTGAGTGGCACCTGAGATTCTGCATTTCTAGAAAGCTCCCTGGTTCAATAGCCACATGTTGAATTGTATAATCTGCTCATAATTCACCTGGGGGACTTGTTTAAAAGTAAAGATTCATGAACTTGCCTGGAGATTCTGATTCAGCAGGGTGGGTTGGATCTGGGAATCATTCCAGATAATTTTGTCATCAGGCAAGTTTGGCACCTACCAGCCTACAGGAAAATATCTGACTGTCATAGATAGTGAAAATAACAATAATAGAAAGACTAATTGGTTCACATGGTATGTATTGGCACCTACGCTATGCCATCTTCATTCCGGGCTCTGGGGCCACCATGATAAATTGCAACAGAAATTCTTGCTCTCATGAAAGAGATAGCAAATGAAATAGCAAGTGCTACAATAGATAAAAGAATTCCACAGAGGGCCAGTGTCTTGACAATATAAAGTACTGTAATAATACAACATCCTAGAGAATTACTGATAAGCACAATAAGCAAGACCAGCAACTGTGTTAATAAGAACAACAGACACGTGAGGAACAGTGTTAATAAATCAGGGCGTCTTGAAGAACTTTACATGGATGATGCTGTTCATTTTTACATGAAATGTGTGATAACATCTACAATTGCCATCTTCATTTTATACATCAAGTAACAGGCTCACGAAGTTTTAATAAGTTTTTAAACTTTAATTGTGATGGACTATCGGGCGCCCCAGGCTGAACCTTCAGCCATGAGGCCCCAATAAAAGACGCCGGCTAAAAGCTGCTGGTTCGAACCTCTTTTATTATCTCTCTCTCTTTTCTGGGATCAAAGGTTTTACACACACGATAACAAACACAGTGCTGAGGTCGTCTTTCCAAATAGTGCTTTTCCTACAGACTTCCAATAACCCCTCTC